>BOPP01000115.1:2743585-2805945 GCA_017312745.1 Gryllus bimaculatus
CCGCGGTGGAGCGGGGCGGCGGCGACATCCGGCCCGCAGGCCCGTCGCGGCAGCTGCCAGCCGCTCGCCGGTCCCGCTCTGCAACTCAGCGCTCCACAGGCCACACAGAGCGGGCGCTCCTAGCGCAGGGCTCCACGAGGGCGGCAGACGCTGCGGGAGGGCTGCTTTTCAGGCACGCCGTGCTGTTCCCTGCGAAGAGGACAGGAACACGTAAGAACAAGCCACGGAAAACTAGCAGCACCAGAAACCAAACCATATCTAAAATTAAAGGCTAATAAAGTGCCATTCTTCTCGAATTTTACTCTTACGAGAGCGCTCCTATCTACAGGTAGCAGCGTCTATCTAGAAAAAATAACTTCGCATACTCGAAGTGAACAAAATGTAACCAAAATTAACGACTTTATGGAAAAGGGGTTTCAGCGCATATTTTCCAAAAATCAGGGTTATACAAAGAAAAACAGGTAACATACGTTCTTATGGGCTAACATAGACGACAGTTCAAAAACGGGCAAAAAAACAACAAAAAAACACAACAACAAACTTTCATTCAACTCCAAAATAGATGAAAGATAAGAAACAGTGTTTTTATTTTCTCCAACAGGAGAAAGAAAAAAAATTAGTGGTGCTAAACCAGCAGGTAGTTTCTCGCCCGTACTTTCACGCAAAATTACGCGAAAAGTATTTAGATGTTCGAAAAATTGCACATGACCTTATTTCAAAATCTATCTTTAAGGAACAGACTTTATTAAATGAAAAAAATCTCTGTCATCATAATTGTAGTTGTACGAAGACGCTGAATACAAATTTTGAACATTCGAAAAATTAGATGTTTCAACGAAAATGAGACGTATCCTATTCACTTACACGTCTTCCACACTATCCAACAACAAAATTTAACGAAAAAAGATGAAGACTTTTTGTTTAATTTTGAAAATGCCGCAGGAGACTTTATGTTAAGTACCACCTAAAATAAAAATATCGGGTTCAAACTCAAGGTGCCACGACATCAGCCAAATTGATTTCAGAATATCAATTTTCGAGAAATTCCGCTGAGCACTAGCGTCGTTCACAGAAGTAAGATTCTTTAACTCCATCCACAAGAGTGAAGTAAATAATTTTCTGACATAAATCACAAATTCGCAAATATAATGAATTCCACTAAATTAAGTTTCCCTAGTAAATCGCGATTTACGAGTCTTACAGATTTTCTCTCCTTAAAACCGTGATCTGGAAGATTAAATGCATTGAAACGTGTACTTTCGTGCACGGTGATCACCACGCATGTTGCATAGTGTACACACGGTTCACAGTACAAATTCTAGCACTCTTCACTTTACAAGGTGCGTATTTCGTCTGATGTTCACAAAATTTAATTCATGTCTCTTGACAAGTGATATGTTGTATTTTACGACAAGGTCAGGAGGGTGCCACATTCCTAGGACGCGAAGGGCTCTGCAGTAAAACATTGGTTTCGTTGACACAAGGAAAAGCACAGTAGTTGAATTCATTTCACTGCACTAATTGTATCAGGGTTCAGAGTGAACATGTGACGTTTATTGTTCTTCAGCATTTGGATCAATGACTGACCGAAGAAAATTCGTTAGTGCATAGGCAGGAAGAGCGCATCCTCATACGTACAATTGATTTTTACTTTGTCGCCCTTACAAAAGTACTTCGTAAGAGGAGAAAGTTATATAATCGTGCTCAGGAAAAAGGAAAATTTTCGCCTAAAAACTTGTATTGTCGGGCTCTCGTAACGAAAAAGTGTATAAACCCTGCTGCTAAATATAGGAAAAGGAATTCTCTAACACTTGGTGTAGCCAGAAGTCATGCTTTGTGGGCCCTTGATACAGAAAAATTGTTTGACGGCAAAACGTGTCTGTCCGTCTGTGGTCAATGATAGCGCTTAAAGCGTTCAGCCGATTTTCTTCAAAGTTGATATTCCCCAATAGAAATTGCCCCAACCGCTATTGCCAACAAAGACGGCTCATGTAATAATTTCATTGTAAATACCAATGAAAATTCACAATAACAATATTCCCCAATCGATAGACTGAACTTGAGGCTTTGCGAGTTTCAAACAGATATTTTGACTTTTGAGGGTACTTTACAAGAAGTCTCAAAAATATTTTCAAAGTTTTCTCAAAAACGACACCAGTTTTTTTTATCACACTTTGTCTTCGTATCAAATGTAGCTTAAGAGAAAGGCGCAGGTCTCATGTTCACTGAAATCCTAGATTTTTTGAATATTGCAAAAGTGCAAATTTTTGGGGCGCCTTCCAACAACTATAATTTGAAGATGGAGATGTTTTCATTAATGAAATCTGTTCCTTTAAGTCGGATCTTTACATAAATTCATGTTCAATTTTCGATAATACGCCGAGTTTTTGTGTGATTTGGCGCGAAATATAGACAATTTAAAAAAATTTAAAACAGCTTCAATTTCTTCAGGGCTTTTTTCACCCGCTTATTTTTTCCCACGGATAGAAGAAGGAATGCTTAAAAGAATGGCGCGGGTCTCATTTTCGTTGAACTCTCTGGATTTTCGAAAATTGCATATTTAGGAATAATACGAGAAACTATGTGCCTATATAGCTCCACTAGTTTAGAACTGTGCGTGTGCAATGCGCACTTTTTTCTTTTTGTATTTAATAGAAAACTCAACAAGAAAAACGCCTATAATTTTTCAAATTTTTATCTGATCGAGTTCATAAAGAAATTTTATTTTTTAAATGAAATATTTATTTTTCGAAAAATTAATTTACAGGGGAATAAAATACGCATTAAAAGAATTAAATGAAACATACCAGGAATTTTTATATTCAGTGCATTCGTAGCATCAATTGATCACATTTTGCGAGGTACGTGTAAATTCCAAAATTTAATATACGAAGCACAACTAAACATATAATCAATTTTGAAGCAAATAAAAAACATGTGTCTTTTTTGTTGACCAGATTCAAGAAAAAATATCGTACATTAAGAAGTCGTGTCAACTCTTGCGGGATTTGACGTGGGGTGACTCATATGTAATAAATTACTTCCTCTGACACGTTGTGCAGACAATCTACGTTTTGATGGTCTTTGATCTAGAAAAATTGGTTGACGTCGTAACGTCTGCCTGTTCAACCAATCGGGGACCTTCAAAACTGGATTAACTACACGTATTAGATGAAGTACTACAATAAATAAAGAAGACGATTTATCCACTTTTTTTTATATGAGAGTCCTACATTTTGATTTTCTGTTGAAAAGTCGGCAATTTTTGCCGCATCATTTCAAAACTTTCCCTTCACTACTATTTAGGTATGTAACTTGGCAAAAATAGAAATTATATCTTTAATTTATTATTTTATTAT
Source organism: Gryllus bimaculatus (assembly GCA_017312745.1). NCBI lineage: Eukaryota > Metazoa > Arthropoda > Insecta > Orthoptera > Gryllidae > Gryllus > Gryllus bimaculatus. The sequence goes on from BOPP01000115.1 coordinate 2,746,945, forward strand.
TTATTAATATCATGTACATTTTTTAACAACAGTGTGCTCCCGTATTTTTTGCTTGAAAGTGTGGTAATTGATATTTTTTGCTGATAAACGTCTTCAATTTTTATCTTGGATTTTTACCACAGAAAGAGACAAGAGCATGGAACTTAAACTTTCGTCGCAAGTGTCATTTTATTGAAATCTCTGAATATTCACATACTGCAAAAGTTTCGATTGCCAGAAAGAGTGTGTTGTAGCACAACATGTCGGATTTTTCCAGACTTCCTGGGTGTCTGATGAAAACAGAGACACCTCTCACATGGCAGGAAGCTGTATAATTTTCTTTCAAGTCTTGAATTTTTATACATTGTTATAATTCCACACAGTCCAACAAAAGAACCCTGCGTTTTGGGATTTGTGAACTATTTTCTCATGAAAAAATGAGGTAATGACCTGCATAACCTGGAAAAGTCAGAGGAATCCGTCCTAGAAAAAGAGTGCTGTTATGCTTAAGTGCGCAATGAAATTAATCTTGACCTATTATTCAATTCTTTATTTGATATACTACTACCTTATTCTAAAATTTATCTGGTATGCTATTTAGTTGCATAAAAATAAACAATTTGCTCTGAAATATATTTCGGATGTTCTGAATTCCATTGTTATCATTATGTCAACCCCACATGAGAGAACAGAGGGTCTCCAATTGTAGTTACGATTTTTCTCAGCAAGGTGCCACATCTTGGAAAGTAATCTGGCATTACAGGATAGTCACATCCATTATACGATGCACGCAAGCAAATATCAATTACCAGACAGTAACGAAATAAAGAATTATGATTAACAATGTGTGCGTCAGTACTCCCTTGGCTTCTCTCCCTCCGGGGCAACAGCTAAATTCCGGTGCGCATATCACTGATATACCTCGCCGCAACGATGTTCTCTCCTCCACTCCCTTTCTCTATCTCTCTCTTACTATACAACTATTGTGTGTACAAATGATACGCAAGTCATCCTATGGATTCAAGATAATATTTAAACATGAATACTTGAAACGTCCATTTTTAATCTTGTATATGATTTCACTTTTAAATTACCATCAGACACCAGAACGAGTGATTAAAATAATTTTGCGACAATTTAAAATTAAATATTCGCAGTCATGCTTTTGTAACTCATAACCTCCCAGCAGAACTCTTGCTACCGCAGACGGAAATATTGAATTACAAACGTTTCACTTTCCCTCGCATCCACAGAAAATAGAAATTGGAAGACGAAAGTATCTTGTTCCTAAAAATAAAGTCCTCCTTTTTCTTTTGAAGTATCATGAATCTTCCTGGACCTCAACTCCCAAGAAAATCTAATGTATGCAGTTTTATATTTAGAAAATACCGACTCACGGAACCCTCATTACGATCTGAAAGGCTACTGAAAGCCAGTTTTCGTGAATGCTTTCCCACAAAACCCCTAAGAACCTACTAAATGGCATGTTCACAAACAAGCCGCAGAGTCTAACGAGGGCCGTCTTGGATCTTTTCCTCTTTAGAATATACTTCATGAGAAAAATCAAAAATAAATTCTGAAGGAAAGGGTCGTCCTTTGAAAAGTGTGTTTTGCAAACTATATTTTTAGTTCTTTGTTGGCACTGTTCGCCTCCTTTTCACTATACATCTGAAACCGTCCAAATGCGTCAAAAAGGTTGTGCAGGCTAGCAAGGTGATTTACGAAAACGAGAGGCACAGGGTATCTGCGAGTCCTCGCCTCGTACGGAGCCTGCCCTCGCTGGGGTTATTACGGTTCTGAAGTCAGGGCGCAGCCCCCTCGTCCCTTGCTCTGTGACGTAAGTTTGCACAAAAAGGACTGGGGGCGGCGCGTTTTTTTCCGTCGCTCCCAGACGTCACCGCCTGACCTTTACGCGTCCCCGCTGCTCCAGCTCCGCTCCAGGCTCGCTCCGCTTCACCCCACATCGCCAGGTCCGCTCCCGCTCCTACTCCCGCTCCCACGCGCCTGCGTCCGCGGCGCAGCAAACCACACGGCTGTACCCAAACTATTCTTTCGGAAATGCTTAAAAAATGTACATTTCTTACAAGATCATAAAATATTTAACGCACAGAGACATTTGTAAGGGATATTTTGAGAAACCAAGGTACGAAATTCTTACACATTTTCAACGCAACGTAAGCTACGTATGTGTATTAATGGCACTTTTAGACTAAGATAAAATTTTCGTGTTCAAGAAAATATGATTCGTATTATATGAATATTAATATTATCATCAATTATTTATTAATATTTAGGTTAATATTAATTTTACGAATTTATATTATTTAATATTTCTAAATTTCTTTATATAAAAAACAAATAAATAAAATAGTAAAATCCCATTTTACATCTGCAAGCGTATTCACGTTATAACGTAATAACAGTTATAGTCTTCAGCTCTAGTTTTGCGACAGAGTGCAGGGTGAATCTTCTCACTCATTACATTCCGGCTCACTTCCCAGGGCTCGCAGGCACTACCACCCCGGATGGGGAATGCAGTCATGAAGAGAATTAGGGAAATTGTCATTAGTTATCGTCACTTCGAAAAAATTCATATCTCTAATATCTTCCACAAGAATATCAGAAAGAAGCCCCGCGCGACTTGAACGGAAGTAGGAAAGGGTAAACCGAGAAAGGATAAAAAAGGGGAAATAAAAAGAAAACCTGCATCCAATTCAAACAAACTTAGCCCAGAGTGGCTCATACAAATAACAAAGAATTATGTGGATGTAGTACAGAGCCTAAGGACCTGGAGTTGACATGGTTTGACGATCTGTTTTCTCCTTTTCAAAACACGTTCCTGTCCCTTCCCAGAAAAATAAATTCTTAGAATATATGTATGTATTTTGTTGTAACGATTCATAATGTATGTTACGTATTTGTACAAAATAATTATTGTTATGAAATGAGATATTGACATTACATAGTTAATATGTAATGAAATCTTAGAACAGGGATTGTTTCTTTGACGAAAGCGCCAGTTGGGGCCTATACTCGGTGGCATAGCTTTGTTGTTGTCACCAGCGGCAAAACTAATAACTCTGTCCCCCCTAAATTGAATATAAAAATATTTATTACTGAATAGATTATATAAATTTAATAAAATATATATTTTAATTTGATTTAATAAAAATAAGTATATTTCAACATGACATTTATTTATTATATATTTAAAAACTGTATATAATTCAGAATAAAAGAAATCAAATTTTTAAATAAACAATCTAAAACGAAGTATAACTAATTAACAAATTTATTTTTTGTAAAAAATAATTTTTTAAATAAATCATTAAAAGTATATAATTCAAACTATATTTTTTAAATTGGTGTCACCCTCAAAATGGTCACCCGGGATGGACCACGCTCTTCCTGCCCGTCCCTAACAACGCCATTGCCTGCGCAGCAAACTAAACCCCGGGCGGACCACAGAAATCCATCTTTTTCATTCGTTTCTTCTCTTCTTATTTCATCTATGGTATTTTCCTACCATATAAAATATTTTTCGATTATCTAGGAGTTCTGCAACCGTGCAACCTAAGCAAGAGCCACCACTGAATTCATGTATATAATAGGGGTGGCCAATATACTATTCATCAATAGCCACATCTTTGTTTTAAATGAAGGAGACGGCCGCACAACTAATTCCAAGAAATTAACATACATCAATAAAGCAAATATTAAGAATTAATAAAGGTTACGCAAAATACCATTGCATACATTTTACTGTCAAGTTCAGTAATCAAATGAAGTAAGGATAATAATAAATATAGTTTAGTTTCTTTTTAATAATGTTGTTCACTCAAAAAGCAAAGTTAATATTATTAGGCCTATGTCTTCAAAAATATAAAGACACAATATCTAAATAAGTAACACACAAATAGCAGATTTCGTACCTTCTTCTACTACTACTAGTACTACTAGCAATCTGTGCCTAGGGTTTTTATGACCTAAAAAGTCAAACCAAATCAATCGAATTCTGGTGCGCTGTTTCCACGATCCTAGGGCGCCACCACAGGCGACAGAGGAACAGGCTTGAAACGCTTCGACTGGGGCCGCAGTAGCCTCCCGGGGCGACGCGTCGCGTTGTACTCTGCCTCGGGGGCTCTCCACCGCCGACCTTTTCTTGCCTTCTGTTTCCTCACCTCGCCACCCCTCCCCTCCCCTCCCTCTCACCCTTTTCAATGATGAGCCAGGGTGCAGGCAACCGAATTGGAGGGAGCGCTGCCCCCCCCCCGCTTCGTCCCCCGGTGGCGTGGCACGGACATAGAGACACCAATTCACAGGGACAGCTTGGAAAGAGCGACATCGCAGGATGAAATGCTCCTCGAAATGACTCGTTTGAGCACAATAAAAAATGGGAATGTAAAATGCGAAAATAGAAATATTTGGAGAGAGAATAAATGAAAAAAAACACACGTACAATGTAAGATAATTGTTAGATGAAGGTACAGTGCGAGATGACTGTTAAAATAAGAAAGTTGATTTGAAATAACAATTATTATTCTAAAGTGAAATAAAAAAGGTGTAAAATAAATAAATTCACATGCGCAAACTGCCATACCAATTCTGAGGCGGCTGGCGGGCCTCCGTTCAGACAAGACAACGAGGGTCAAGGGCCCTGCACTGCTATTTAAAAGAAAGCACTGAATGGAGAGGGGAAAACGAAGGTTTTCTAAGAAACGTCCATTAGAGAGAGGTACGACCTGGTGGCGGAAAACGGCGGGCAGTTGGGTTAATGTGCGTGGGAAGCGGCCAACTTCAGGAGGGGTGAGATGGAAAGAATTTGCTAATTCAACATAGTCTTCTGGGGATTGTTTAATAAATTATTAATGTGTGTGACTTCTAATTTAAGTCTGTAAGTGTATCTGCTTTCAATTTCCAAAATTTTGAAATCACTGTTTGCATTGAATGAGTGTTTTTGTTTCAACAGATGTCTGGCAAAGTGTGATTGTCTAGTTTCGTGTGTATGAGCTTGTACGTGTTCTTTGATTCTTTGTTTAAGGGATCTTCTGGTTTGACCAATATATTGCGCATTACAACTACCATGGAGTATACCTTACACACACTTGGGAATAAGATATTTGTTGCGAGAAAGTGTGTTAAGGAGATTGTTTAGTGTGCTGAATGTGACGTGTACGTCAAATGGTCTGCGTTTTTTTGGCAATGTTCAGTGACAGTGGTCCAAAGAAGGGGTGGTATATCTGGTTTGCGTGTGTGTTGTGTGTAGGAGGAAGGGAAGTTAATTTTTTTTGTATTTAGACAAAAAAACACGACTAAACAAAGCCTCATAACTATTTTTATGATGCCAATGTAAACAGTACACTTATTTTTTACCTAATAAATAAAAAAAATCAAAAGGCTGCGCTCTTAAGTTTTCAGAGCGACAGAGATTCGAACACAGAACATTCCCTTCTATCTGGACTCTACCTACTCTGCTACTCCTCTGGTCAAAATGTCATGAAATCAAAAATCTCGACAAAGAAATTAAGATGCATTACATGAAAGCTGAAGCTCCTCAAATTTCTAAAAAAAATCTGATAAAGTGTGATTTGCTCAGTATGACGACCAACAGTAGGCACTCTCTCAATTTACCACTAAATTGAGCTAGATACAATTACTTCCACCGAAAGCGGACCGAAGACTCTCAACTCCGGTATTGTAAGATAAAACAGATGCTTCTAAAATATATTTGTGGGATGACATGACAACACATTGCAAAATATTTGAAATGACTACGTGAATAATTTCTTGTGAGACGATGCTGACTTTAAAAAGTTATTGTATTTGTTTTTAATCCACCAGACTAAATTCAAGAAATTATGACATTTTTAAGACGTCTAGCCATTCCCATCTTCCTTGTGAGCTAACTTCTGTAGCTAACTTCTAAAGAAAGATTAAGATGGGGTCACTATAAATGTTTAAAATAATTCCAGTAATACTAGCGTATTAGTTGGATAGTAACTGCCTCTCTACACCGGGGATCAAAGTCTGGTCGAAGTAAGTGGAATTTTATTGAGAGCAAAGTGCGTTTGCGGGGTTCTCACTTTGCCCCTGCGTCTTATTTCATCTCCATACGTATTACTCACACCATTTTGCATACATTTAACGCCCCGTTGAGGTACTGGCTTCACAAGAACGATCGTTGTGCATTTTCCCCGAAATAAATGCCCACGCTCCCAAAGAATGCTGCAGAAAGGGCCGCAAGTGAAGTGGCGAGAGGGGGGGGGGGAGGCGCAAAACCTAGCAACGTCACTCCACCTCAGCAGCAACAGCAAATGGTGATTACTAGTTAGGAGGAGGGCGCGCGAGCAGCTGGCGGGGACATTGATTCGCCTGTGCACTGCAGAGGTAACACGGTTACGCGAGTCGTCGCCGGCGCCGGCGCCGGCGCCGTCGCCGCCGCGAGAGGCCCCCGCCCCTCTCCCGTCGGCGGCGGCGTCGCGGCGCTCGCAGCTCAGTCGCAGGCCAAGACGCGCCGCATCCTTCGAGAAATCAATAAGCCCCAGCGACGCGTCTCGGCGCTCGCTGTATTAAGCGCGATACAGTTGCCAAGCTTGTCCAACTTCATGCATAGAAAGATGCATGAAAAAGTATCGATAAATGTTTTTCGATCTCATTAATCATCAATCTCATGAATAAAACCGTAACGATTTATCTTCGGCTAAAAAATTGTGTCAATCGATTTGTCTCGTCGACAAGAATCGCATGAGATCCAAAACACGTCATATCGAGAAATCTCATAGAATGAACACGAATTCGCGCCACAGCATCATCCGTGTGCCAGCATTAGACCGATACGCATCTAATGGCATCTTCCTCGCTCTGAATGGTGGGCCGCAAGATGTCTACATGTGCAATCAACGAGCGCACGCAGCTTACCCGAATACTTCATGTAGAGTTACAGATGCGGGAGCTTTGCTTCCTTCCACTGCAAGGATGATGGATGGTAGGAATGAATGGTGATGAGAGTTGAATGGGAGGACGATGGGATGCGTGGTGTTATGAGGCGCCAAGTACGTTGCAACGTGACGATTAAGCCTTGCACAGGCGCGAGCTTCGGTCCCGTGTCTTAAGACGCAGCCTCACGTACATGAGCCGCCGCCGCCGTCACGCCAAGCACAAACAATGCGGTCCACTGCTGAACAGCTGGCTGTCGCGCATAAGCCAGCCTAACGTGGACTGAACTGTCCGCTCTGTCTGAGGTTACGCAAACTTGTTTGAAGAGAACCATCAATTTTAAGTATGTATCTGCCACAAAATATTTCGCCCTGGAACCGTACAAAGTGAACCTACGTCTTAATTCCCTGATTTTTTTTTTTTTTAAAATTTTCCTGTAGACCGCGAACATTTCGTTAGATGCATTATGCTTATGAATGAAATAACTATTAGAAGCTTCATTGAAGTTAATGATGCCAACCTAACACCCGATTTACAAGCTCCCTTTCAACGAACGATTCCTGGAATTTTGGCGAATACGCACTCGTCCACAGCGGCTTCGGAGGCGGCAGAGACCCTGCGCGCGTGCGCGATCGCTAAAACTCTCAAATCGCGCTTTCAACGGACGCGGAAAAATCAGGCGTCATAGTGATGTTACGCCCAAAGAAATCTCCAGAAATCTTTCATAGATATGCAGAGCTCTCAATTTCTTAAAAGCTGACGCTCATCTCTTCATCCACTACATTATTATCACTAGAGACCGAGTTTTTATGTAATTGGCAAATTGTCTTAACACAATACTTATTTTTTTTCTTACGTAGTTTTCCATATTTGGTACAATGGCACATATTTTCTCAACATATTTTTTTAATTCAATCTATTTTCTTTCATTTCTATGAAAAGGAATATTTTTTAAAAAATCGGCAATTTTTCCTGCATTTCTGCGTGCTACTGCGAACTCAACTCGAGGTTCGCTACGTGGAGACGGCGTAGTCGGATATTCTCACAGCCCGGTGCGCAGCTTGAGTTATCGCAGTGGCGGGAAGTGCGCGTCAGCGACATATCATTTTCACCTTCAGGTGTGGAGTATCATTGACGCTGCGTTTGGCGATCTTTAACCTTAATTTCCAAGAAACTTTGGCGATAGCGGTCGTGTAACACTTCGATGAGAATATTCCATGTTGCTGGTCGTAGATATCGCCAGATTGTAAACGATGGCTTCTATTTCGTCTAGTCGGCTGCCCAACTACATTCCTCGATGACAATTTGTGGTTTTCCTGTTGATGGGAAAGTGGTATGGTGAAAGTGTGTATCAACTTGTGCTTCCCAAATGGTTTTTAAAACGTTTGCATTGTTTTTTTTTAAATTTATTTAGGAATTTGTTTATAAATGTAAGTTTGTATTATGTAAATTTGTTTTATAATTAGAGTACTTTAATATTACATATTATATCCGATTTTACATACTCTTACTCTTTTCATTACATATTTATGTACGTATTTTGACGTTTCAAACTACATATTTTTCTGGCCTGTAGTTATCACTAGATCGCAGATTTCTGCGCAGTACAAAATGCATACAATATGCAATATGCATATAATCTTGAAAATCGGCAATAAATATGCAGTATAAAATGCACAAGGAAATACATGTTTATTACTAAAATGCAATTGTGTTTCGATGGTATTCCGACGAAACAAGAACAAAAGACTCCGTAGACAAAAATATTTTGAAAATAATTTTATTGTTTAATTTCACTGAATTAGCCATGCATTGGAACGCTGTCTTCGGAGACGTAAATTCGGACGCGTAGTACAAATTAAGACCGTTTGCTTTCTCTGCAGCATTGCAAATGTATGTATAGTCTCCTGTTTTGAATGAAATTGTATTTTCTATGTTTCCCTGGCGTCTTATCAAATACTTGTTAAATTCCACCCAATTCTTTTTCTTATTATTATGTACAACTGAATTTAGAATTTTTTTCTTGTGCAATCTTCTTCGCGTCTAATAGCTTTTATTGGCAAAACGCGAAAATTTCCCTGATGTAATGGAGGCTTCTTCCTTTTGTTCACGTGAAATCATCTAGCAAACTTTTCGTTTCGAATGTTCTTTACAATGAAATCTCTGCCATTATTTAGCCCAAAATCGGCGGAACTGACAATGGCGCTGATAGGCATCGCAGGACCATTAGATTGCATAGTACTCAAAACGACTGACATTACAGTTTCTGAGCTATGAAATCGAATAAGCTACTCAGGAATTCTATGGTGAACATTTGATGTATCTCGTAAATATTATTTGACGCGAGAAAAATTAAAATTGTATTAAAATTGGTGAAATCAGTGAAAGTGCATTAGAATGTCGTAAAAAGGTAAAAAAAGTATTAAAGTATTGTTGCTTGCGAAATATAATTCGTTGAAAACTGAACACCGAGTCTAATAATGTCAACAGATTTGCTCAGGCTCAGATAATGCACTTTTTATAACGACAGCAAATAATATATTGTTCACCAATCACACATAAAAAATGTTTATTTAATTTACAAGAAAAAATATTTGCAAAAAAGTTGAAAGGAAATAACGTAAACATTATAATACTCAATTAGCCCCAACCTGCACAATTTTCATTAAAATTATACATTTTATATATGATGTTCTGTGCTGTTCGATTAGAGTACTCATACAGATGATGTAAGTTTTATTATAACACTAGTGCACCAATAAATGTATTATATTAATCTTCGAGTCACCCAGGTTGAATGATACGATGGAAGCTTTAATAAATCATCATGAATCTTGTTTCGTTAATGACCACAAAATGTATTAATCATTTACAATGGTCAACGAGTCCCAGATTAATGAGTCGGAGTGCAGTCTCTCAGGCAGGCGACTCCGCTCTCTTGGATAAATTAATTGATTAGTGAATCTAGGCATGTCAACCGCTAAGGCCATTAGTCCCGTAAGTGGGGAGAATGTTCTTTTCGCGGGATGTGGTGTTGGTGATTATGCGGGTTTTTCCCCACGAGCTGGGAAAACTCTCAGCTTCCGTCTGGTCTCCCGGCATATGTCGTACTGGAGTGCATGTAAGTGTACGTAACAGGTGAGGATAGGACAAGGAAGGAGAAGGAAAGATCGCGAGCGGTCTGTGGCCCGTTTATTAGGGTAGTGCTCCGGTTCGCCTGGTGTTGTTCAAAGAAACCACGGAAAACGACGTATCACAGCAGCCGACCGCTAGAATTCTTCACCGGACAGCGGCAGAAATCGACCTAGCTATGTAGTTCGTGTCGAAAATTCTGCCACCGTCGAGCCTTCGGGCTCTGCAACATCAATTGACGCCCTGAGCTGGACTCGCTCCCTGTGGAGCAACAGCGAGGCCGGAGTGCGGCGTGCGGGAAGGGGGCAGGCGGCGCGCTGGGGCTTCAGTAGCCGCTGGTGGAGCAACGGCCCCGCCCCGGAGAGAGAAGCTCCTGGAGAGCAGATGGGAAGCAAACGTGGCCCCGGCCACCTTCACCGCGAAGCGACTCTACGCTCCGGTTATCGAAGTGGAATAAGTGGAGGATAGGCGCGGAACTAACGGTTGCAAAGGCGTTGCCTTGCGAAGGACTCACGAACTTCAACTAAAAACCGGAGGAATAATGTTGATTTTACTAATATTTTATCCGGTGGATTTTTTTAGTTGTTAAATACTGTTGGAAATTATACGTTTTGATTCAACTTAATGAGCATGTTTCAAAATTGGGATAGTCGTGCCCTCACTTAAAATCAGAGAAACATTCCAATATCTGAAAGTCGAAATTAATCGTGTGTACTGTTGTTATTTATGTTACAATTCTAAAGTTAATATAAAAAAGAAAGTCTGATTTTTTCAAGATGACCCCCATGAATTTTTCTGTGGAAAATCCAGAAATCCAGTCTCAATTATGTCACTGTTGGAAAACAAACGGTTTCTCGCCGGTTATTTTCTCTATATTCTGTCCACTCTTCCTTATCGATTTTCTTATCGATTATCAATGAGCAAACAGCCAGATAAAATAGAAATTCTGCAAAATAGCGTACAGTGGCACTTCGTAATTTATTTTCTTTTCTCTTTTGGTTGGAACTCTTGTAAGTGTCATAATATTTCATGAAGCCTTTTAAGAAGAGAGCGGCAGTCGCAACTGACTTCTCTATTTACTATGTCAGTATTTGCTTTCGCAATATTTTGCACATTACACCACTACAAAATAAGCCTGTTGTTTAGGAAAACATACTACAATTCTATCTCACGCTGCTTTAAAAGGCAAACCCTTAATGCATTAAGGAAGGGAGAGAGACACGAGAGAATAGCGTAAATGGCAGATTTCTATCTTGTGATATCAGAATAACGAAAATCCTCACAAGAGGAAACTCGTGCAGTTATTTAGACATCCGTCAATGCACATGCCAATAACTCATACAAAAAGGCTTCGGTAGGTCGGGAATTAGCTGAAATCTGTCCAAGGACCTCTCAGTTTAAACGTCCGTGGTTACGTATAGTAAAACGTCCTTACATTTAACAGGATGTTCATCCTTTCTTGTCGAATACCGTTTTCGAGCTCAACCGAATTTTATAACCCATGCATTTTGACACTAAGTGTTCCACGACTGACTCAACGTGCTGCGTTCGCGAGGACCTTTCGGCCCTCGCTCTCGCGACCTGGTTCTCGTCTCCACTCTCCACTTTAATAACCCTCCCTCAGTTTTAAGATGATGTCATTTAAAGGTAATAGTTTTTTTATTGACCTACACTTCCACTAGCACATTTACAACAACAAATCTTCAACGTCACCACACGTCACCATGAACAATTGCGAATACAAATTGCCTCTTTGGTAACACACTTAGAATCGCAAAAGTACATGGTCTTGATATATTGTACAAGCAAGGGGGTCAGTTACACATCCGATTAGAGATTATATCGATTCTTGAAACTGTATTTAGTGAAAACAAATTAATTCCTTGCAAGCTTTCTACACACTTCTGCCTACGGTTCGGACGTAATTAATAGAAGTTTTCATCCACAAAATGTGAGGATACGAATAGTCTTAATGACGAATTAAAAAATCGTATTTCTTTTCCACACGACGAAAAAGTTCTAAAGCCAACTCTATTGCTCATTCAAGAGGCCAAAATAGCAAAGGATGCTTCGAATGGGACAGACTTGGCGATTTTCCATCAGCGCCTGCCAGCACAAAGAACAGGTCGCGTGCAGCCAGATACAGCCACAAGAAACGGAACGAACAAGCCCGTAAGTGCAAGCCTCGAATTTAGAAATGAAGCATTTATTCCATACTTAATAATAATAATAATAATAATAATAATAATAATAATAATAATAATAATAATAATAAGGTGTATTATGAGGCCGAGGACCGCGAGCGATCCTTCGTCATTGTTCCTACTTCTATCCCAAAGTTCGGATTGCGGGCTGATCCGCCAATATCCCAGACAAACCCATCACCTTGAAAACCTAGTGAATATAATAATAATAATAATAATAATAATAATAATAATAATAATGTTGTATTTATTAAATCACAATTGACTGATTAGCAGGTGATAATCGCCTATTAGGGAAACGGACTACTATTAGGGAAACGCCTATTAGGGATAAAAGCCTATTAGGGAAACGGACGTCAGACTAGTCTGATTGCTACAGAACCTCCAAAGAGATAATATTTTTCAATATAATTTAATCGAGACCCGAATAGGCCGATTTGTGGGTAAAAACAAATCAATGAGATAGGGTGTATTCAATTCTCGATCATGCTATTTGTGGAGGGACAAATGAAAATATATGAACTCCATCAGAGTTTAGAGCACGGCGATACATCGAAAGGTGACTTTTTATTTCATTAAGATTAATCCGAACCTTTGAGCGCCCCCAAGGTGAATGTCCAGGAAGAAATTAAAATTACATTTTTCACTAAATACCTTTTTACAGTAAGCTCTCAATCCTAGTATTACCAAGAAGGGGGCTAAGAGCCCCATCAAACATTAATTGCTTTTTTTAAAATATAAATTTACAATTTTTAGGAAGCTGAAAATCACCGATATTGCTTATTATGAGCTTTTTGCCTAAATATGACACAAATATGTCGAAATATGAAATGTATTACACGTGTTTGTTATAAAAGTTATTACAGCGCCTTTGATTTTGACTAGGGTTAAAAAAAAATCGAAACTTATCACTCGAAAACTGAACACTCAGAATACATCTTGGAAATATTTGTAGTACCGTAAGTCTGTGTATAATAAGCTTAATACACTGCTATGCTATGAAGATTCATAAGTTATTTTTAATACAAATATGTAATATATTTTCACATTTAATACAAATTTTGGTGTAATCAATTCGATTTTTTCATACACAGAGCGTGAAATTGAATAACGTTCTTTGTTTAAAGCACGAAGTATGATCAATGCATGTTTTTAGATATATCGATTTATTAATTCATAAAAATCGTCAAAAATATCAATAACTTCATAATTTAAATGGTGGGTTCTAGGCCCCCCCTCCCTTCGGGAATCCATGGGAACATGTGTGCCTTGGTATTGCTAGGGATAAGGAGTTCATCCATTTTCATCTGTTGCTCCACATTTCAAACATGCAGAGGATTTATTGCTCGAGTAGCACCCAAAGGGCACAGACGTCCTCGCAGCGCTGTGGGGTCCAAGGCGACGCGATGCGGGGCTACTGGTATTATTACTCCAGATATAAATGCGGCCAGAGGCGCCCCCCACCCCGGGCTGCACACGCAGAGGGACCGCGCTCGAAAACAGGGATTCATATTAGGGATGTAGCGGGCCAATTCCACATATTTCAAATTCCTTAATTCTCTCTATTCTATTGAGCTTTCAAATGTTTAATTTACATTACCGATCAGCTTCCGGAGCGTCACAACACATTTTGTCGTTCATTTCTTTAACAAATTTGGGTCTACAAGATGGTCGCTAGCGGCGACCAAGGTGCGAGAGAGGGTACAAGTCCTCGAGCGTTGCCCCCACCCATGCACCAACTACGCTCAACAAGGAAAAACACATACACGTAACTTTCTGTAACGTTTTAAATTTAAAACAGGTTATATTATCTGCTTAAATATGAAACCTGTTCTGCAATTCGACCGCCGGCTATCTCTCCAGGCTAGAGAAAGACAAATGATACTAAAAGGGCTTATTAAACACAACCTAGCATCAGATCGAAGGAGAATGGAAAAGCAACAACTCCATAAAAATCCCTCAAAGGACGCAGTGAGATTCAGAGGAGAATCGAGTAGAGAAAATGCAGAATTTGATTAACAACTTGGACACAAATCGAAAATCTAGATGAAATTTTGTCGAACCTCCATTCGTGTCAATACCTTCATGCAAAACCCCGTAATATGCCCCGAAAGTAAAGATGAAGGGATGACAGAAAATCAGTTGAATGACAAAACGTTCGGCAGTCTGGAGAACACAACTCCCGTGGTACATTTCACTTGCACCAGTAAATCTCCTTCCCCAGATTACCTTGAGTCACCATGTTAATCATCATTGTCATAATTTTCTTTTGTTTTTACTATATTTTTAAGAATTAAATTGTCAATTGTAAAATATCAGGAAGGAGACAAAAACATATCGAAAAAATGTTACTAACAGAATCAAAATGAGTTACTGACAGTATTGGCAGAGATAACACATTACTATTATTATTATTATTATTACTATTATTATTATTACTATTATTATTATTATTATTATCATCATCATCCCCTACATACTCGACTACCTGAGGTGTCAAGTTAAAAATTAAACCTACTCCAGGGTGACACCAGCCCACCAACGTAATCCTGCAGGAATTGATGAAATGTGATGATTCCCGCGTTCCTTTCTTCTCCAATTGCGGGTGGCAAGGAGTGCGGGAGGAGCGGGCACGGGTGGAGGTAGCGTGGGAGGGGTCGAGGCCGCAGGCGAGGCCTGAGGGCTATCGAGCGCCCCTGCCCTCTGCGGCCGCCGCCCCCGCCCCCGCCCCCCCGGGGCCCCCCCCCCGGGGGCCCCGGGGGTGCGGGGGCGGCTCTGGAGCCAGGCCGCGTGTGCCGCATGCCCCCCCCCGGACCCCTCATCCCCATACTCCCGTTGCCCTGCTGTCACCGTTGTCGCAGCAGTGGAACAAACACATAACATCACGCTCACAATATGCTCCTAGGGAAATCATTAAATTCCTACATTCATGAATTAAACAAATAATCTTTACAATTTTTTACTATATGAACATTCTTAGGTATAAAAATCAACATATGTTTCTAAAAGTATATTAACAAATACATTAAATGCAAAAAAAAAAAAGCTTAGGTGGCTCAGGGCATCATTTGATGCCAGTAAAGGGCTCCTGACCGGAGATGTCATAGGATTCGAGACCCAACGGTGGCAGGATTTTCGTCACTAGCTCTATAGCGAGGTCGAATTTAGCAGCTGCCGGAACGAGAATTCTAGCGGCTCGCTGTTCTGTTTAGTAGTTTTTCGTGGTTTCTTCCACCAACACGAAGCGAATGCAGTACCCTCAGAAACGGGTCACGGGCCGCGCGCCCGTGACCCGTTTTTCGTCATATCCTCATCCCTTTCGTACACATTTGCTAATATAAAAAAATCAACAGAAATTTGCCAATTAAAACTGCTTTTTAGTAACATCTATAGCATCTCCCAACAATGAGAAGGAAATCGCAGAATTTCAAACTGCCGTGTTGCGGTGCGGCGTTTTCAGAGTTGTATTCCAATCAGATGTCTCGTGAAAGCCAAAGGAACGCGGGAAATTCGAATTTGCAATTTTGAACAAACATTATGCTAGGTGTAGATGCAAACATTACGCTAAACGTCTAATATTTTTAAAATAAATGTACAAGACAATTTTTTACAGAATTGCTTTTTTTAGAACCTCGCCAACCGGCGCGAGGCGTTCGGCAGAGCTGCGTACCGCCCACGCGCGGTGTTCGACAGGGGAAGGAAGGAAGAGCCAAGGGCGTCGCCTCCGCCTACGAGTTTCTTCAAGGCGCGGCCCGCACCAGCCGGAGGAACACCCATCCGGTGCCTCGGCAGTACTTTTCTCGCGGAAACTAAATAACCACGCCAGACAAAAGGTACTGGCAGCTGTAAGTCTTCTCTTGTAAATCCACTTTCCAATGTGCCAAGTCTTCAATTACGTCACTCAGTGTATAGCACAGCGTGATGTTGCAGTACGTTCAGATGGTAGTCCGAGAAGTGGAAGGCGAGTTCCGTGGTGTGTAATAACCGTTTAAAATTTTAACTTCAGGGCACTTGCACCTATTCAAATTATGATCATTTATTTCGTTTACTGCGTTTCGGTCCTAATAGTATTTCTGCCCAACATCGGCTCAAATTTAAAGTTTTGGTCAATTTGCGTACAAGAATATATCTTTTGATCGGGATGATTCGTTTGTTCAGTTCGTTCAGTGAAGGATTAATGTAAAGGCAAACTAATCATGTGTTTATGACCAAATAAAAAGCAAGAAAAGTTCATAAATATCACAATTACATTACTATTTTGCCATTGAAACTAGGTGATGTAAACTGAAAACGATGTCAACATGTGTGCGTGTGTGTGTGTCTGTGTGTGTGTGAATGAGTGTTTTACAGAAGTTGGATGATACATTCTTCTTAACCCCATTTTTTACGCATTTATATTATTATATTGCGCAAATTATAAATATTAATATTATGCTTTCACTCATAGACCGGGAACCAGCAGGAAAATGTATGTATGATAAACTCAAAGCTAAAACATTTTGACAAGTTAGCAAGTGTTAAGAGGAACAGGAAAACGCATATATGGTGGCCTGTAGGTGTCGGCGTTTCGCTGCACAATTTTTTGAATGTGTCGAAAAAAAGTGCCATTGTGGAATGAGTACACAGCTAAAACTTGTTGTATATTGTTTATTAGATAGCCTTAGTGTGGAAGGAGCTGTATGCCGTACCGATGTGGCGTCTCAAACTGTACGCCATTATGAATTCAAAGTGTAATTTTTTAATGCTCTCTTGTATTACGAGCTCAAAGCTAATGTTTTGCTCTAATGGGAGAAAAATCTTTTTCAATGCCGATTATGACCATGTCATACCCTTCCGGTGTCTGTAAGTTGCCGCCATAAGTCGAAAACGCGTACAGCTTTAGACGCCACATCGGTATGGCATAGACCTTCACACTTCGGCTATCTATCGAACAATATACAACAAAAATTAACTGTATACTCATTCCCCAATGGCATAGTTGTTTCATTCTGACACATTCAAAACGTTCTGCAGCACAACGCCGACAACTGCAGGCCGCTATACTTGCGTTTCCTTTTTCCTTATATTATTGGCTAACTTCTCAAAAAGTTTTAGCTTTGAGCATATCATACGTGGATTTTCTTGCTGGTTCCCGGTCTATCACGCGTTGTGAAAATTACTACGCCCAAAATGAACATGATTCTGAATGCTGGTCTCCTTATAACATTTTGTCGTCAGTATAAACTGATCATGAAAGTATGATGGTCTTGTAAACAAAGGCTAGGCTCATCAATTAATTTTCGAGTATGTTAACCTCTCTCATTATCTCTCACAGTCATTCAAAACCTCATTCATTTCATGCAAAAGCCATCTTGCCGTGTACAAGTAACGTTCTATTTGCCATATCTCGCAAGGTCATACAAGGTTGACGACACAACGTGTGTAGACGAATCTTTAGAGAGTGTTCGTAACTCAACAATTTTGTTCGGTAATTCTACATCTTTCTTTAGGTTTACTCTCATTTATGAACCTGCTTTGATGGGAAGCGTACGCAGGGCCAACGGTTGAGGCTTCAAGTGCCTTGTAACACGTGCTTGTGACGTGATGGGCTTATCATAGCCCTTCGTATCAAATCTCCCACGTCAGCCACCATCTTCCCGTTCGTAATCACTCATCTCCCAGCTACATTCAGCTCTCACGATCATCCCATTCCCCATCCGGAGGAACGGAAGACAAAGGCCAACCGGCGCAGAAGTGATGGGGGTTCCGGCCTCCTTCGCTCCACGCTCGGCCGACAGGCCAGGGATGCGCAACAGCGGCGTTGTGCTCTCGGGACGACAAAAAGCCCCACTGCGCCGATGGATGGTTATCTGCGACACTGCGCTACATTTTGACGTGCGCGTTCGTTCCTGCGCTTTTATCAGCCTCATCGAAGCACATTTCTTTGATGGTTCTTTCTCTTATATTTGAGCAAAAAAGACTCGATGACATTGCTTATATATAACTCATGCATCCAGTGTCCGACCGATAAAAAAATGTATTGTATGATTCTTAAGAGGGAAGTATTAGCAATATAGAATTATAATATAGATAATGGAGGAAACATTAACAATAGTACATATAAGCAGACGCAACTCCTTTCCCCAAATTATAGTCGAGATGATTTAATTTTTTAATGTTAAATGTTAGGTAAATATAGAAAAATTGAACTATTGAAAATAATAACTAGATTGAATTACATATTTGAGAAGAATATTGTTGGAGGAACAGTCGACGAAGCGAACGATCCATAATGCAGGGACCAGCGCGCAAGCATTCCATATCTAATGTGTGCTTCACATCCTGTCTGTGCCAAGGAGAACTTGAGGGGAAGAAAGAGGGTCCGTTGCCAGTGTCGTCGTTTCACCATCTACTCCATCTTAATGCACATTACCACAATATCATCGCATATCATCAGCAACATTACATCTCAAGGTTAAAGCCGCTTTATTGCCAGGGGCAGCGGATGACGATCGCATTAAGATCCTGGTTACGTATGAGGCGCCATTGAGGAGGCGCTCCGAAATTCAAGTCAAGACAAGACAAATAACGCGTTCCGCTCGGCATTTCCTCCAAGGGACGACGAACTCGAGGCCCAAGCAGCTCTCCGTCCTTCGAATTCGATCAGCGGCAGCGGACGCGCAGGGCGCCGCCCCCGTCCGGCGGAGGTGAAGGTTTCCAGCGCCCGCACCGTCCGTCTGACCCTTGGGCGCCCCGCATCTGCATTGCAAACCACCTCCGCGACGCATACGGCGCTGCGCGTCCACTCCCCCGGCCGGGGCGAGCGCCCACCGATTTGCTCGCGGCGACAGCGTCGTCAAGCGGGGCCGTGGGGCAGAGCGGGCGGCGGGTCGCCGGCCCGCAGACGCTTACCCACGGAGCCTTCACCCCCCCCCCCCCCGAGGCGACCGCTGCCTCCGCCGCCCCTTTTGCGGACCTTCCGCTGGGAATGAGGTATTCTAATCCACCAACCCCACGAACCAGCACCAGTGGATGCCAAGTCTCATATTCAAGTCTCCCACGTCGCTCCCAACGCCACTCATATATTCCCAAGTTATGCATTTCAATTCATGTACTCATTCATGCATTTCAATACGTGTTGTTGGAACGGATTTATTTTTAATACAGAATAAACACGATTCGCATTAAGGAACACAGAAGGGAACTTCATTGAGCACCGCCGCTCCATGGCGTCAAAAACGAAACAAGCGGCAGCCAGCCGACACATGACAAGTGACATAAAGATTATTCTTCAACTAAAATCAAAGGCAGTGATCTTTATCTGACCTAGAATATGTTAAGAAAACAGGCTCCATTCTTATCTGCGCAGGCCGAAAGGCCGATCACCTTTCTGCCGCTGCTAGGGCACGTGTCATACGACTGATGGTGCGTCGCTGGCTGCTTAAACCGACACGTGCCAGCACCAGAGGTAAAAAGACCAGAGAAACTTTGCACCGGAAGACTCAATATGCCAGGCACAATTTCTACATAACAAAACGCAGGACAAAGGTGACGTGACAAGGAAACAATTATTCTCGAAGGATAATTCTGAACCAATGCACTTAGGCAATCGTTTAGCGTCGCATCCATAGGTATGAACCGACGCTGTTCCATCTTTTTACGTTCCATCAAGTCACGTGCAGGAAAACACCACGCATAGGAAATGAAAATGTCGAATACGCAATGGGTGTCATTTGTCTCGAGGGCAAGGGGAGGCAGGCGGCAGCTGCGGCGAGGAACACGTGAGTCGGAGAGGCAGGGAGAGCGAGAAGGGCAAGACCAGAGATGAGTGCGAGGAATGCGAGGAGGGCGTCGGGGCGAGAAGGGCAAAGAAGGAGAGGGGGGCCAGGCGAGCGATGAGGGCGAGGAGAGCGATAAGG
This sequence comes from Gryllus bimaculatus, assembly GCA_017312745.1. Taxonomy (NCBI): domain Eukaryota; kingdom Metazoa; phylum Arthropoda; class Insecta; order Orthoptera; family Gryllidae; genus Gryllus; species Gryllus bimaculatus. The sequence continues at coordinate 2,767,094 of BOPP01000115.1, forward strand.
GAGAGGGGAGAGAAAAAGCCGACAAGGGCGAAGGAGAGAAAGAGCGAGGGCGAGGGCGAGGAGGGTGAAGGCGAGGAGGGCGAGGGAGAGGAGGGCGATGGAGAGGGGGAGAGGAGAGCGATGAGGGAGAGGGGGGAGAGGAGGGCAAAGAGGGCAATGAGAGTGAGGAGAGAGAGTGGGAAGGGACGAGAATGGTGTGGGGAGCAAGACCGTCCGTCTCTAGACAACACTATTGCCGTTCTCAGCTGTGCACTCGGCTGCCGTGAGGTATTTACGCTCATAGGCTGGAATCCCTTCCCGATAATTAGCTATTTCGCCCGACTGATTGATTGATTAAATAGTGATTTCGGGAGCGTTAAGGGACAAGGTCATTAGTCCCGTAAGAGTAGTACATGTTTTCCTCGAAGTGGCTGTGATTTTCCACCGCTGTTGAGATCCGGCGCAGATCTACAGGCTAACAGAGTTTTCCTCAAAGAGGTATCTTCTTACAACGGGACACCCTGCCGAGTACGCTCTAAACTCCCCGTCGGTCTCCAGCATGTGTTGTAGTGAGGTGCAAGCATGTGTATGTGTGTATAAATAAGGGGTGAGGAGGACAAGGAAGAAGGAAAGATAGCACGCGGTCCGTGGTACATTTGTTGGGGTACTGTTCGGGCATTCGCCTGGTATTGATCGGAGAAACCATGGAAAACTACCGATCATGAAAGCTGCCACAAGAATTCTCCTTCAGACAGTGAAGAGATTGACCTAGTTACATAGCTAGTATCAAAAATCCATCACATTTGGGACTGGAACCCTAGGATTGCCCACCTAGAAGCGCTGCAGTGGATAGAGCTCTGATCTTCTTCAGCCGGACGTTTTTCATGAGATGGGTAAACTTTCAGTACGATAGAAGGAACTTCCATTCTAGCAATGTCATTCCCATTCCCCTATTATTTTTTAAATTTCATACCATTGGAGTGAAATACAATTATAATAGTACGTTAACTTTACAATTAATACGAGAAAATATTTATTAACACTAATGGTATTTTCTCGTATAATCGTAACCTGCTTGAATTCGATCTCATTCACAGGTAGCTTGTATGGTGGGCGAGATACGGCATTCCACGATAATTTCCTACGATGCTCAGTTCTTCCATGGTGGGCACGGGAATGGAAGTCCATGAATTTCTTTCGCAAGGAACATAACATGAGCGACAGTGGCTTCTGTTCTTCATTCGTTGCAAATACGAACAAGAATTCGAAACGAAAGGACAAGACTATTTGTAAGGCATTTTTAAATGTATTAATGCGTGTTGAGGACCATTAGCAATTATTGTTTTTGACTTTCCCTCAAACACACACATATGTCGCATAGTAAATGTATCTCGTAAAAACGTTGACATTCATAACTCTTACATTCATAACTTCAACTAAAATCACAATAAAACGAGCGCTTGTTGTGCACTCAGGAAATGATATATTAAAACAATGCTTTGTATATTACGTAATTGCTCAATCTTACCCATGTCATGTTAATCTGTCATGTGACAGGTGCAATAGCATAATTCAGGGCCTGAATCACGCCACTGAAAAGAAAATGAATTCTACCCAAGCTTCCCACGTGACGCACTTAAAACGTTCGTTAAACATCCTTCTCTTGCGACATTGTAATGAGGTTACGTTCTCAAGCTACTGGGCAAAGCCTCTAACGAGACACTTCCAATTTCCTTTCAGATTTGTTGACTCCCGAGCAATATAAGAAACTAGTGAATATTCAGGAACTGTGGTAATTTTCCGTTTAACGCACTCCACCTCACGTGTTGACAGATAAAAAAATGTCAAAACCAGCAAGCTGTAAATGCATAACAGACTTAAAAACAGGTAACAAATGATTATCCGCATATTCCGGAAGTTGAAAATACATTAATGACACGACATATATAAATGTCATCGCAAAGGCAACAGCCTTGAAATTAATTAGGCTTCAGAAACTAACATCAATCACTGAACCTTAACATAAATCTGATTTGTGATTTTGAACACCGTGTATTACTAAATCTAGGACTGCGTTAGCGTTCACGCTTGTCACCAGAATCTGTTTTTCAAGCAATTTCCCAAGATTTTCTCAATTTTTTGTATGCGTTGGACCGAAGATCCAAATAAGATTGTAAAAAGCGCCTCCAAACGAACTACAGTTAAATATTTTGACCAACGATTCTGACCTAAATTCAGAACAACTCTCAAAGCGTGAACGAAAAGCCCTAGGAATTCGAAATAGATGTGTTTGGACATGCTTTTCATAAAACCCTAGGCTGTTTTCAAATATAGCTTCACATTTTTTACACATTTTTGCCGAATAGAACAAAATACACTTGTATGTACGGTATGGGTCCGATTTTCATTAAAACCTAAATTTTAAAACGCGCAGTATTTTAAAACTTTTTTAAATTTTGACCGAATCGTGAAAAATGTACATTAGAACGTAAACAAGATTTTCTCAACAAAAAAAACCGACTATAATTTTATTTACGTTTTGCATAAAGACAGAGTACAAAATACTGAATTATATGGCATAAGTGCAATATTCATTAAATCATACTTTCAAAATTATAGATATTAATATTTTTAACTCATCTGGGACACTGAATTCCTTTGATAAATGATTTAGTAGTTAACATGTTAAACACGTAAACATATGCGCGATCTTTCCTTCCTCTTCTTTGTCTATCTTCACCCCTTAAACACACTACGTATTACACGTGACGGGGGAACAGTCGGGAGCCTAGATCATGTCCCGGCTGGGGCGGTGATCTGCTGGAGGAAATACCTGTAAGGGAAAACCCCGCAAGCCGACGTGTATGTTGGAACTGTATTTCACAATCCAGTGACGCCTCCTCCCGTGATATAATCATACATTACGGGACTAATGACCACAGCAATTGACGGACCTGGATGTACGAAATAATGAACTAATCAATCATTAATACGGGCGCAAACTAGTTTTGGGGGTTGAAAATCAGCGTGTTGTGCCAATTCCCCCTGATACGTATATATTAGAACGGTCTTTCTAATACATAAGTAATGTGCGAGAAATATAAAATAGAATAAATGCAGTATTCCACGACAAGGGCGAAGAGAGGCTTGGCAGAATACGCCGAATTGACTGGAATTGATAGTTACTAAATTTGAAATCATTTTCAAAAGTCTGTCGGAAATAATATTCTTAGACAGTACAGTGGAACGTGTCAGACGGTCGAACAAAAGCTGATAGAAGATGGGAGAACTTTTAAAAGAGTCTGACGTAAATGAAATTACATATTAAAATATACTCACATATACTGACATGAATGAAAATACATATATCGGTTACTGTACAATTGTACATTTGAATGACTTATTAGCTCACAATTCAATAATGAATACAATAGCTTAAGGTCTCGTTAGGCACCTTCTTAATTAAAATTGAACTCTGCGAAAATGTTTAACACTGTACGTAAAGTATTTTTATTTTTTATTCTAGTTGGGCGTCCGCAGTCTTTTCTCGGCCGTGCTTGATGCACTCCCGCTCCCGCGCTCCCCAACTCCTGCTTGATGCGCTCCCTCATTTATATTTCGCATTGAGCTGTTGGCAGGTGCTCGAGGGGGGGGGGTGTTCGCCGCGGGAGAAGACGTGCGGCGCGGAGCGTCGCCTCCGTCAGCGCCCAGCTACGCGACGCAGCCGCAGTCAACAACAGCAGATTCGCGGCGACCCTCGCCCCAAAACGCTCCGACGCGGTTGGGCAACGGGGCGCTGTAGGATGATGGCGCTTGCGAAACGAGGGCGCGTTCGACGCTGGGGCACCACCCCTCGGCCTAACACACGCACGCACCGGCTCGCAATGCGGAATTAATGAGAATCTGCCATCTCTAATATTACGTAGTTTCTAATGTCAATTAAAACTATTGTTCGACGATAAACCCAGACTTGCTCCTAATAAATGGAACAGTCATAGGAGATTGTCTTGTAATTAAAGTTTTGCTCACAAAATTCTACGAAATTCCCATAACACGTCGTTATATTAATGAACATTCATTGAATAAAACAATTCGAATTTCAAATCTCTAAAATTGCAATTAACCAAAGAAGGCATTCATAAGAAACACGTCTTCACGGTTTTGCCATATGCACATTGTATCCAATTTGAATTTGAATTTGAATTTGAATTGAATGCCTTATTTTACGTGGCGAGACTCAGGCCATTAGGCCTGCTCTTCCGTCTGACCACGCAAATTTCGCTACGCTCCTTTCACCAACTAGGGGAGAAAGGAGGTATTTCTTGGGCGAGAAACAGGCGATTTTCAATTTAGCTCAGAGGCGTCATTTAGGCTTGAGGATCTTTTACATGCAAGTAAATCTACGAACATGGGACAGCCGGCTTTACTTCCCCTCCGAAGGAAGGCGTATGAAGGATTTTTTCGCCCTTAAAAATCCACGGCTTCGATCGGGTTTGAACCCGCCAACTTGGGTACAACAGTCCAGTACGCTAACCGTTACACCATCGCCGCTGCGATGCAGGGTGTTCTTTCATTTCCAGGATGTTTGCCCAGTACGAGCTATTCTCCGCACCCGTCTCTTCGAGTGCACTCACAACCTCGCTTGGCACTCGCATTTCCGGGCCTCTTCGCCAGGCAGCGGCACGAGGCCGCCCGACCGACAATTGAGGACAGCGTGCGCGACGCCGCGCCGAAGACATCGAGGGCGGGTTCTAACCCACGCTACGCTCGCCGTCCGATTCGGGTCGAGACGCAGGAGATCCATCCCAATTTTGTCATTCTAACCAGAATCTATCCGTGTAGAAAAGTAAATCGCCAGTCTGTGATTTCAAAATGATTGTCTTTTTCAATCTCATAACGTTATTTACATAAAAAACAAATCAATTGTTTTTACATTTATCAATAGTTCAATTTTTCATTTCAGAAACAACGCTCCCAATGCATCAAAAATAAAGTTTGAAATTGTGCAATATCGAAGTTTATTAAACAAACTTCTCTATTCAAGCCAAATGTTTTATCAAATATTTGAAGCAATTTCAGAAAAAATCTTGTTCACATACTTTAAAATAAAAATTACAATGTTACTCAACATTACACAAAAACTAAAATATTTCAAAAAACTGTATGACATTATTTAATACTTGTTTTCAATAGGTGTACTCGTAGTTGTAAAAATATTATAATTTCGCAGTTTTGGAAATTCAGAATATTTACTGAATACCATTTTCCACCAAAATATGTTTTATTAGTGTACTTGGCTATGTTCAAGTAGAAAATTTAAAGAAAAAATGAGCTACTTTTGAGAAAATTTTGAAGATGTTCAAGGGACTTTATATAAACAACCCCCGAAAAATTAAAGATGTTTCAAAATTGAGATATATCTACAACAGTAACATCGATATATTCGAAAGTATCCATTTCAGTGAAAATTCCGATATCGGTTTAGGCGTTAGTGCTGTTCACACATAGTCGTGTTAAGTAAAGAACCTTTTTTTTTGGTAGCAGAGGCCCACAAAAATTGTTTTTCTATGGGAAAATCTTTACTTTTTACTGGTGTATTACATAACTTTTTTATTGCGTATTAATAAACGAGAAAATCAACAGAAAGAGCACGAGGTAGTCTGGATATGTGGGAGGCAAGTGTCGAAATTGACCGCAAATGGAACGCGGATGATACAACTTCAGGGCATCTCCCAAGCCGTGCAACCAAAAGACGCATTATATTACTTCTCTACGATTTTATAGGGTAGACCAGCATTCTTTGTTCGCCAATATCGTTATTCTTACACAAACTGTATTGGATAGTAAGTATATTGTGCTTCATTTTGATGAAAATGTGCGCGGAGGTTGCGGGTTCGAGTCCCGCGTGAAGCATGGGTATTGGCACCATGTGCCTGTAAAGTGCTTGGCATTTCATGTCATGTTTCTCGTTTCAATCATTCTAGTCACACGCACTCATCTTGCATTAGTGACGAGACATCAATTACAAAACATTGATGTTCAAAATTAAAACATCGCCGATCCGGTGGTCGAAATCCGTAAGGCAGTAGTGCCGTAGCGATCTCGGACCGAAGGGTCGCGGATTCGAGTCCCGCCTCGGGCATGGTTGTATTGTGTTCGTCCTTTCACCCCCTGTCATCATCATATCGTGTCATCCTCACAGTTACCATACCGGTACAAGCATTAGTGGTCGCTAGAAGTTTATGCGACCTTAAATTAAAAAAATAAATTAAAACGTGGATGTTAATCGACCACGCACTGTCCATATTTTGAAGACAGCAGTTATTGTTTCATATTTTAACTTTAAACATTGTGATTACGAGAATTATTCACCCCCCCCCCCAAAAAAACATCGACTGTGTAAATCGATGTTCCTAAAACATCGAGACGTATGTCGCATGCGTACTCTTATGATCACACCCCTCAGGACAATTTTCCTTTATATAGTGGGAGACAAAAACAAATCACTTGCAAGAAAACGAGACGACATCAAGGCGGAACCACCCTTCCCATTCTACGCTTAGTAATAAGAAAAGATTCTGGAACTCGTCGTCTTTTATGGGTTGTCCCCAGAAAGTTCGTCTCGATCGACATTTTCGTCATAACATCGATGCGAAAGAACACATCTCAAAATTGATATTTTTTAGATACAGGAAGTGAAGAAAAATGTTTAGAAGTATTATATTTTCCTTAGTAAATATTTCATAAAGATAGTTCACAAAAGGATCAACTTGTAGCGCATAGCACTGTTTTTACGCGCGCAATAAACAACTGCACTCAGTTTACAACAGTTCTCCCGCAAAATGATAATTCGCAGGCGTACGGTGACATCTTTAACATTATTAGGCGACTCATTCAACATTACTTTCGGCTTCATTAAATAAAGTACTAATTTTCGAAAACATAAGTATTCGCGCGTAATTTTGTGTAAGATGGCAATTTTTACAAACTTTTTTTAATTGTCAAATAGGCTCCAAATTTTTTCTTGAAAATTTTCCCCGTATGTATTAAAGGATGATATAAAAATTAGTGCTAGCCTCATCTTCGGCGAACTCTCTGTATTTTCGAAAATTACAAAATTTAACATTTCAAAAGTCCAATATTGAAGACGGAGATGAGTCTTGAAAGAAATCTGCTTTAAAAACCAGTTCTTTAAAAAAGACATAAAATTATTTTAAAAAACGAGTAGTTCAACATAATTTGTGCTTGAAATTAATGCAAATTATAAGAAAACGTTTTCTCAAAAACCGCTTCACATTTTTCTACGGGTAAAAGAAGATACGCATAAAATAATGGCGCACGTCTCATTTTCGTTGAACTTTCTAAATTTCCGAATATTGCAGATCTAGAAATAATGCGAGTATGTGCTGGTACAACTACACTAGCTTAGATATGCCCCTCTGTGAAGCTCCGACGCTGCGATTGGGCTGGGGAGCTAGAGGAGAGAGCCGCAGCCTCCCGCGGCCGCGGCCTCGGCAGCTCCAACGGGCGGCCTCTCGCCCGCGAGCGGCGCCGCGACGCGCCGGGGCTACAGGCGGAGATCGCAGCGGGACCCGCAGCAACCGCAGCCGCCACCGCCGCCGCCAGTGGCCTCGTTGGCCGAGACGAGCGAGGGCAGACGACGACGACGACGACGACGACGACGACGACGACGGCGGCGGCGGCGGCAGCGAGGCCGCGCCACCGCAGCCTCCGTGCTTGTGACCGGCACGGCCGTGCACTGCCTAGTGCCTTCTGGATGCACGGACGAACGTCCGACGGGACAGCGCTTCCTAAAGGAGGGGAAGCGACCTCAACTCTGTCTCTGCCTCAAATTCACTTGAGACATTCCCGAAAATATTTAGTTCACTTGCTGCGTCAGTGGCACCATTTTAAATGAGTGTTGCTCCACATAAAAAATCGATCGCGGTTCGCTTTTTCATGAACTGGGGGCGCGAAAAGTTTGCACTGGTGCCGTTCATAAATTACGTAGGCGGTTTTGAGGCGGCTTTACACTTCGTTACGTAGGGGAATGTGGTGTTTGTTTACGGTCATGTAATGCTAATTTGTTTTTATCTTTACATTTGTTAAAATAATTTATTTTATTCAGACTTTTACTAAAAAATAAAATATTAGAACATACATTTAAAAATATAAATAAATTAAAACGTTTTTATGGATAAATTATTACAAAAAATAAAAATATTTTTTTACCACTGGTATACCGATTGAATCTACTAAATTACGAAATAATATTCGAAACTGATCTACAGTACATTGTACATTCTAGAATTCAACTGAATTGGCCCAAAAGACTTTCACACATGCGTCATCCCCGACGACGTCTACGACGGCTCGTTATCAGATATTTTCGCGAGTATTCTTCCTTCCTTCCTTCACTCGAAAATTATCCCCAATTTTATTGTATAGTGCATTCAGCGTCACCAACTAATTCCGATTTTAGTGGTCATAAATTTTGATACATAACACAAATAATATTAATACGAACTGTTTTTACTGTATTGCATGTGGACCACCTATGATTGCCACAGCAAATACCTCCGAAACGGTTTAAGATATCAGGATACAGTTTGCTCCAAAACGTAGATGATGGGGGAATAACATATTTTCTTTTCTAGTTCGTAATTTTTTAATTTGTGGGATAGACACAACTTTGATTTTTAAACGGAAGTACATATTTTCGACCACCCCTAAAGTACTCACGAGACGAATGCATTGAGATAAGAACTGTTAATATTAGGAAAGAAACTAGACAAAAATTTGTTCTCTATTCCCTCAAAAGCCACGCTTTCCGAAAGGCGAAAGGAGTATACCCTTCACTGGCACTCTGCTCTCTGGATAGAAATCGAAACTTCGTGTTCTCAATGTTAGGATACTTAATTGTATTGCTTTCTTGCATTGATCTTCTTACATGTGTATACGTATCTTATATTTGTATACGTACGTATTTATATGTGTACCTGTTTTATTAATAACAAATTATTCTTCGTTACTAACTCGGGTAGCACGAGAAAAAGTCTGTTTATATTTCACAAAGGATTGCATTTATTGATCAATCACTTAAAATAATAAGAAAGGGAAGAAATTCGTACTATTTGGAAAAATTGGACCCATTACGTCGTTGTGTGTTTGGCTTTAGAGCTTTCGGAAATTAGAAGCATATTTAGGACTGTTAGCGCAGCTGTAAAATTCCAGTTTTTTCTTTTGCTGCTGCTTCTACCACCCAAGAGAGTCATTCGGACTGGTCAATTTAGCGAAATGCTTCAACTGTGAGCAAAAATCGTAGTCTTGTCCCCCTTATCCTGGCCAGCGAATAGCAATAAATGATAGGTCATGCGATTCAGATAAAACAACAGAAAACATGAGACAGTCTTATTTTGCATACTTAATTACCTTAATAGATAATGAATATGTTATGTAATACTTTAGAATGGTCTCAAAGCCTACAGGAAGCTGGAACGCAACGCTTACACGCTTCAATACGCCGGTCCTCAAGTGCGGCACAGACTCAAGCGCAAGCACGATGACTTAGGGAATACGCTACGTCGTAAACACGGGATCCTTCACGTATTTTTAAAAAACAATCGTGGGTGGTGAAAACTCGCCCCAGACCGGCTCGGTTACACGGACCTCTTTGCACATACTCCTGCATCGAGAAACGGTTATAGAATGAGTGGGTCCCTTCGCGAAGAGTTCGACGCCAACTTGTGCATAAATGTTGCCCTGGCCTATATCAGAGGTTAGAATCTGTGATGTGGCATACGCGTCCTTTCCCGACGTGTTAAAGTAATGATTAGGCAGAAATTCTGGCCGCCGTCAACGGCTGTCATTAGTCCCGTCAGTATAGTGGATGTTTTATCGCGGGGGAGGATGGTGGTGGGGGATGATCTTTCCCCGCTGGATCCGATACCGACCTACACATCGGTTTGCTGAGTTTTCCACAAACAGGTATCTCCCACAAGCGGGCACCGCCCTGACTGGGCAAAATTCTATGCTCCCAACTGGTCTCCCAGCGTATATGGTAGTGTAGTGCCTGTAAGTGTGTGCGTAAGTAAGGGATGAGGACGTTACATGGAAGAGGGCGGAAGAATCCCGCGAGGTCCGTGATCCGTTTGTTAGAGATACTGCTCCTTCATTAGCCTGATATCAGAGCTGCCGGCCGCCAGCATTCCAACCTCCAAACAGCCACTGAACTCGACGCAGCTGTGGAGCTAGTGTCAAAATTCCTGCCACCGTCTGAACTCGAACCTAGAACCTTCCGGACTGAGGTCGATGTAAGGCCGCGCTACTAGGCACAAATGCACAGAGAGCTCGTGATTAGCGCGTTGGAGCGGCCGCGAACCGCAGTGCCACCCTGCAACGCAAAGCACTTTTCATTTACTAAATTTCGTCAAAATACAATATAAACTCAATATAACGTATGACAGAGAAATATATTATGGGCTCAGATTTCATGGAAGAAAATGATATTTTCTGCGATAGTGTTATCCAATTAGGAAACCCAGTGATGCTACAGAATGGCTCAGACTTTCTCGTACTAATTAGTTTCCTAATTTCTTAGGCTGGATCTAGCTTTTCGAACGTGCCCCAACATTTTGCCAGCTGCCATCTATCGCCGCCCAAATACTATTTTTTTGGTCAAATTTTCTCAATTTGTCGGTTTTCCAATGAGAGAAACGAAAAATTAGTTTAAGAATATAACCGAAAAGTAAAAACTAGTCGTTTATGCAAATTTTCGTTGAAAAATTTGAAGCCGTTTGGACCAAAAATGCGAAATTTGATATTTTTGGCTGAAACTATTGAGTTTTCGAAAAATAATGTTGAAAATTATTTGAAGTGCTTCTACTCACAAATGCAATAATGTGTGTGTGTGTGTGTGTGTGTGTGTATATATATATATATATATTGCTGGAAATGTGCGTATTAAAAGCATGAGATATATTTAAAAAATACATTTGCGTAATTTTTGAAAAAACAATATTATACAGAAAATTAATTTTAGGTACCATAAACACTGTAATTAGCACTATATGTTCGAAAAGTTTGAAAAAAAATATGGAACATTTTTTGAGAAATTGACGTTTGAGCGTTTCTGAATATGCGGAATTTTGAGCTTGTTTTCACAAAAAAACTTGAGAGCTTTCCACAAATTTTATATGGTATTATTTGAAGCATGTGTACTCCTAAATGCAATAATGTGAACAAAAGAATAAAACAAAATGGCTTTTACGAAACAGTACATTTAGCACTATATCTATCCAAAGTTTAAAGAAAAAATTGGAGCCGTTTTATAGAAAATTTTGTTTCAGTTATTTTTAAAATTTCACACATTGCTCGCAATATTGGTCGAAAATTACTAAAATTTTCAAAAAACTGTATATGACTTTAATGAAAGACCTAAATATGAACAACCAATTTCATTTGAAGGAAATATCTCTATCTTCAATTTTCTAGTTGTGGGAAGACGCCGAAAACAATTCTAACTTTCAAAATTTCCTAAAATTCAAAGTTTACCGCGAAAATAGGAACTATCCTACCTTTATAAGTGCACTTTACTCTACTCTTACAAGAAATGTAAAGAAAAAAATTGCAGCCGTTTTTTAGAAAAGTTTAAAAATGTCCTGGTGGCTTCATGCAAAGTACCCACAAATTTTAAAGAATTTCTTTCAAAATCTCAAACTTTGGCTCGACCCAGATGGACAGGGGTTTCTTCAATTTGAAAAACATCCTACTGTGACGTAGTGAAATAAGAAATAAATTTCAATAACAAAATAAAAATAATATATTCACAGATTATGTACAAGTTACAATGAATTGTTAATTTTAAAACACTCCGGCAACCTTTTCCTTTCTGAACACTGCTTTACCGCAGAAAACACAAGCCACGCGTGATGCGCGCCGTCGGACCTCTGTCCCGTGACAATTACCGTCACATGGCCTGACGCCAAAAGTTAACCCGGTCGTGGCGACCGTGTGCCTACAGCACGTGAGATTGTCTGGCCCTTACTCTCCGGACATCTCGCCCACACACCTACACCCTCCTTGTACACGCGTACAAGCTTCCCGATGCAAACTGAATGAGAGCGCGGGCGCAGATGGCGCCGCGTTAAATAGTTGAGGCTGACACCCCCACCACTGTTCCATAGATAGGCCCGCCGGCTGGCGCGAGGCTCGCAGGCCAGCCTTTGGTTTACGCCCACACAAAGAGTTCTCAGGTTGGCTGCCTGCTTCCGTAAACGAGGCTCGCCGGCAGCATCCTCGGAGTTTACAGCCTCCGGTATTTTTGGCTCTGCGGCACTACCTGAGTCAACCGCCCGAGCGCAAACTCCCGGATGTTCAAGCTTAACACCTTCCTCCCACGCAGCGTACTTTCACCAACCTAACGGTTCTGGCCCTCGTGTTAACGACGCCACACTACGCATGGTTTAGGCGCTAGTAGTGTTCACAGACAACAGACAAGCGGACAGACTACGTTTTGGAAAAAAACAACAACAAAAAACACACTTTTTCGGTATCAGGGAACCACAAAACGTGTATTTCCGTTGAAATCTCGAAATCGATTTTCCGCAGCATTACGTACGTATATGGGAAAGTAAAAAAGGGAAACATTGTTGTTTGTCATTATGAGCTGCACGCGGTGCTGTCTTTTGGGCTGAATGAGACTAGATATCGTACATTACTTTCTCTACATCACGTACAACATATTACAGTAAACCCTCATTAATGCGAATTCCAAGGGACAGAAATAATCGGAGTTCGTGTTGTAAAAAATCGTGGTATCCGATTACAATATATTACCGTTTTACTGAAATCGCCGAACCGGCTAGGCAAAACACGAGTGAGGAAAACATATTTGTCAGTGGGGAGGCTGAGATTCCAAGTTCATGTAAGAAATGCAGTGTTGCAGCATCTATAAGACACTAGCGATAAAATTTTAATCCCCGTGCAGAATCTTCAACAACGGGCCACGGCCTGCACACTATCTCTCCCTTCCTTGTCCCGCACTCATTGCCAGCCTTGGAAGTGGCCGAGAGGAAGATTCCCGAGCTGAATGTGGCTCAAGCCTTACAATCTAGAAATGACTCCGGTAGTGCTGCAAGAACGCCGCCGTCTGAATACGTACATTCCATGAGGTTTGGAACCCTAGAGAAAGAAGAAGAATGATGCAACAAAAAAGTTGCTAACTTTTACTGGCAAATGAAATGGAAAATATTTATTTTTGGTTTGACATTTGCTTGACCTGCACAAGACAAGCGTAGACCGTGACCAGGCATAGTACATCGGACATGAAGACTTTCCCTAATAGGAGCATAAGATAAGTGTCAGTATTCAGTAGGGAAACTAAAATGAAGATGGGCAGGACACGTGGCACGGCAAAATCATCAAAGATGGCAACATGTCACAGCAAAAATCTTGCATTCCATGAATAGTCGTACTCCAAAACCAATGCTTGGCAACTGCGCAACTGGGAGTCTACGTAATCTCTACATTGTGAATCTCTATTTTGTATCCAGACAATGATGTTTGTGGAGTTTGAAATTCTGAAGAATCTAGAGCAAGGAAAGCTAAATAGCTTTTTTTCCGGGTTTGGTCAACGATTTTTATTACACTATCACTGCGACATGTTGCAAACGTTTGTTATTAATAGAATGCGTCAACAAAGCAACAAAGTTAAGGCTAAAAGACAAACATTAATCGTAAATAAACGACTGAAAAGTTCATGTGTCAGTGCCAGTCTCAAATCTATTCATTCTCTATATATATCCAATTAACACATTTACAGAAACATATTTCCGGGTATATTTGTTTTGCAACCAAACACAAATTCTTCAGAATTGGAGGATGTGTGGATTTGTACTTCGATTTTTCTTTAGTAGCCAATCACATTAGGTCACTCTTACACCTTTTGCCTTACCAAATTAATATTTTTAATTAATTTGCGAACGTCCTTTTAACGGGGCTCGTGACCACAGAAATGTGCTTACCACCCTAGATTCACTTTATAAGACAGGTGTAACAAGACCTAATGTCATCGGCCATTATAAAAAAAATCGAAGTATATAATGTGAATTTTCCTGCTTTTTGGTTCGGATTTATCCTTTTAATTTTATATGAAGTTCTGCATTTTTTAATTGTGCTTAATTTAATATGTTTTGGTAAGTTCTCTCCCGTCTATTTATATATTTTTTAATAATTTTTTTCCACTTATTTCATACATAATTTCACTTATTTCACATTTCTTTTAATCAAATTCTTAAAAATTTGTTCTTATTTTCAGACATTATCATATCGATTATCTATTATTTATTAATCACCACAATATCTTTGTTGCAACCACGGCATTTATTTATTATTTGTATACACCTAACGATGCGTGTAAATAACACGCGAAATGTTGTGGATGAATAAAAAAGTTTTTTTTGTTGTAATTGTCAACAAAACAAAATAAATCTAGTGTTTAATTATTAATATTTACCTGACAAATAATTTTCACACATATTTATCTGTTTAAATTGTTTTAACATTGTTGCTACGGTACGTTGTAGTGTTGAATATCATTGAAGTAAATAAATTTATGGCATAGACATTCTTAATATTGTGCGGAGCATTGCCAAAGAGCATTGCCAGTCCATTAGTTATCACCTCTTCACCATGATACTTTCATGATATCTTTCCCTGAGGTAACAGTGTGCAAGATCTTTGTGCAATCTGTCTGTGAGCGCGTTTGAGAGAAGCTGGCCCTTACAACGAGAACAATGGTACAAGCACCGAGAAGGGCCTACGGGCCACCACGGGCATTTGTCATTCCATGATTCAAGAACGTGGGTGTGCCGGCCCGATTTGTGGTCGTTTTATGCATCAGATACGTCACAAACTACGTGACCACAACACTGCACTTCGTTTGAAAAGTCAGGCAACCGAGTGCCAATGAGAAAAACATTGAAAGTGGTCTAAAGTGATACGTTTCACTAAACATAACATGAAGATAGCGTAGTTAAAATAAAAGCTGCATATTTTAATAAAGGTTTTATATTTCCAAGACTGCATTTCCAAGCAAGATGATTATAGTTATTTGTTGGCATTTAAAATTCTTTCCAATATTTGTAGCAAACTTGTACATAAAGCTCATTGCCTGAAGACGGATGGGCTGCGCAACAGTACACCCAAGGTATTGCATCATGTGCCCTTCTGTAGTAATCGAGTAACCTGCGTGCGTCAATCCGTCCGTTGGTCACTCGCGGATAGACCCAGGTTACGATTCATCAACCACGGCAAATGAGGTGTCACGGTCCCCTGAGGCGGAACTCACAATTGTTTGCGGATTCATCCATTGTAAGAAATGTTTTCTAAAAATGTTTTTGTTGTTGTGTTTTACACAACTAAAAGGCGTTTTCTGTGACACCTACAGTCCTCTGTAGAGATTTTGTTCTCCTGAACAATATCACATTCGATTCCTCCCGACAATGCAAATCCATTTTCACTATTATACGCCAGTTCTTTCTAGGATGTTGTGGCGGAATTCTAGAAAAACACGTGATTTTTTAGGTTGCAATGCACCACGAGTACATGTGTGAAACGCTGTGAATTTGTCTTCATCGTTTCGATAAGATTCATAAGATTGACGATGCTCGCAATTTTTTTTACTGAAGGGGGAAAAACATACGTTCTCATGTATGTAACATTCTATTCCGAAAATGGACGAGCCGGGCAACTGTAATATGTTTAACATATGTATCTACTATGAACTTGAAAGACACACATAGAACGTTAAAAATTTGAAAATACCAACCGGTGGCGCCTCGCTAAACTAGGAATATGCAATGCTTCAGGACTACATTGGCCTACATGGGCTACCACGCTCGGCGAGATCTTCGAGGAGGACGAGGACACTGACTAGTTCCCGGGGCAGCGGAAGTTATCCGGCCCCTAGTACGTCCCTCAGGCGGTGATAGATGGGAGCCGGCAACGCGAAAGGGCAACACCGAAAAGGCAAACCGACTTTTCTTTTTTTATTAAAAAAAAGAGAGAACAAATGAAAGACACTTCTAGCACCACTGGTTAATTTTGAGGGGAGACGGAGCAAGGCACGTACTAAAAAGCTTCTGCATCTTCCATGCGCTGGAGAGAACTGTTAATAATGCCCCAAAACATTCTCCGAGCGCTTCTATCGCAGAAGGGCGAAATGAGGCCAAACTATGGGAAGATGCGATAAACAGGCGTCGGAACGCTGATTACTGAAGACCAGTTATATAAGTCGAAAAAAATGTGCTATTTATTGAATAGAGCTCGTAAGGGATCGCAGGAATATCGAAACAAGTCAACAATCTATGCTTTTTACCAGTCGATAACACGGCTACAATCAAAACTCACTCCAAAATTATAGAATGATGTGTTGTCCGTTATGGCTCACGTCAAAACCAATCTAGGAAAACAAAGTGACTGCGCCTGAAGGGGCAGGGGAAAAATGTTTCATTAAAATTTCGAAAGGAGCCCGCAGACTTACTAATAAAACATTTTATGTCCATAACTACGATCAATTCCGAATTTCCCCCGTTTGCTCTCTCACCTTACTATGTAAGCAGTAATGAAAAAATATTGTAATGGTGCGGCGGAAAAACTAGTATGGTAATGGTGCGGCGCCTTACTATGTAATGGAAGAGTTTTGTAAGAAAAAACTCTTATTATCGACCAGGTGACGAAAAAGCGGTTGAATCGTGTTCCTATGTAAGTTAATTCCTCTAACGCGTTGTGTAGTCAGAATCCATGTTTTGTTGGTTCTTTGTACCGAAATATCAACTGACTGCAAAACTTCTGTTCCACTAGGCACGTACGTTTTTGTATTAGTTATGCCATTAAGACGAATGATTGTAAAATTCATTCAGAATTCGTATATAGCAAAATAGAACTTGATTCGAAAATACGGTTATCGCACTCCAGCATTTTGCAACAACTTCAATTTTTTCAACACGTTTTACAAAAATAAAACTATCATATTTCGCAAATTTTACAATCCTGGTATGCATCGTAATAATGAAAGATCCTTGCACACACACACTCGTATTCACACCAGCGTTCTCAGACCGTAACTGCAGCCAGTAACATGCACCCACCGTGAGAGACAGAAAGGGACTTCCTTCCAGAACAGCCAAGTTTACACAAAGATGTCATCAAGTGCGTACTTTGAATCAACAAACTTCATATGAAATTAAAACATATTCTCCAAACATCACAAATAATGCATTCAATACCGTCAATAACTGACTGAACATGTGTACTTTCAACAAAACGCGAAATTCATAAAAGTAATTTTCAGCTAGTGGCAGTCGACAGAATATTGGTTTTCCCCTCGGACGCCGCGCGGCGCTCGGCGACAAGGCCCCCAACCGCTGGTTGCGCAACCGAAGGCCTATTGAGTCCTCGGTTGAAGCGTAGAGTCAAAAGTAAAAGCAGTAATGGAGCCGCGAGCGGGGAGTGGTGCAATGTCTGGGAGAGCACCCGACGCGGGAGAGTGCGCTCGTTGGGCGCACTTCGGTTCAAAATGATTTCACACACATCGATATTGCGGCAATATCTTGAATGTCATTAAATCGAACATGTTCATTCCTACAATATAAAATATTTTTTCGATTATCTGGGATTTCAGCAGCCAAAGCACGAGCCGCCATTGTTCCCTTGTCAATCTAAACGAAATCGGGACCCTTCGAATTTCAAACGGTCATTTTGATTTTTTTTATGTACTTTACATACAGTCTTAACATTTTCAATGTTTTCTCAAACATAGGTGCAATATTTTTATTAAACTTTGCCTACGGGTAGCGAAAAGAAAGCTTTATGAAAGGGGTGAGGTCTTATTTTCGTTAAAATCTCTGAATTTTCGAAAATAGTAAGTTCCACATTTTTGCCAAGTCTTCCTACAACGTCAATACTGATGGTGGAGATATTCTTCATGAATGAAATCTGTTGTTCAAGGACAGACATTGAAATAAGGTCAAGTGCAATTGTTCGAAAATATGAGTAATTTTCGCATAATGTGTGAATTATAGGCAATTGTATTTTATTTAAACAATTATTTTCTCAAAATCCTCTTTAAATTTTCTCTGCGTAAGTATTAAAGGACTGTACAAAAAATAATGCTAGTCTCATTTTCCGGCGAACATTATTTTCGAAAATTGCCATTTCAAAACTAAGAAGTTGAAAATAGAGATTTTTGCCTCAAGAAAAAATATCGTAAAAACCCTGCTCTATTGATCATGTACAATTAATTGAAAAAACACGTTGTTTTCGTGCAATTTGGCCCCGAAATTATTGCAATTTATAAAAAAACATATTTTCTCAACAAAAAATACTTTAAATATTTCAACGGATAAAAACAAAGGATCCTTAAAAGAATGGCGCACCTCTTGTTTTTGTTGAACTCTCTAAATTATCGAAAATTGCCAATTTAGAATTAATGCCAGAATGTATGTGCTGCTGTAGCACCACTAGTTTCTTAAAGTTTATTAAAGAGAAAGAGAGTTTTCAAAGAGTGTTTAATCATTCATTAATGATATGCCCTGTAATAAATACTACAACAATTAGATGCAAGTTTTCCATTCTAAGCCTGAAAAAAATATTTGGTTTGAAGTTAAAGAAGTTGTCGACGCATGTCGACGGGTTTGTAGGAGAAAGAAGAAAAGGTTGAAATCTGAGGGTATAATATTATAAAAATTACTTGGGAATGAACTTCCCTACGTAACATCTAGACCAGGGGTGTGCAAAGCCTCAAGGGCCACAAATACAACCTTTAATACGATTGCGGGCCACATTTTCATCACTGTGGCGATCCAAACCTCACTTCCTTGTTGACCTCGGCACTTCGCCCGGTAGCTCTGAAACGGGGGCGAGGGGGGGGGAGGCACAGAACCATGCATGATATCATGCTGTACCATGCATCACACAGTAAAACATATTGGGATGATTTTGAATTTCTGGATTCACTAGAAAAAATCCTTAAATCCAAACTTAACTAATGTCTTACGTTAAGGGGGTGTTACGCGCACGATGTTCTCTCCAGACAAGTTTGCGCGAGACTTTCGCGAGCCACAAAAAATGGCACCGCGGGCCGCCAGTTAGACAAACCTGATCTAGACAGTTTCAGCAGAGAGCAGGCCAGTCTTATGGTGCATTTGTATTATTTAATAGAGTATTTTTCTTGTATTGCTACAACAAAACGTCTCTGTTGCTTTCAATAAATGTCAGTAGTGATGGATACGTTTCATTTTCAGAAACACTGAAACGACATTTTCTCAAAAATGACACCCACGTTTTCCATGAAAATTTGAACATGGAACCAGTTTTTAACCGTCTGACAAACGCAACGTTCTTAAACTCATATTTCAATGCTATTAGGGAACTGAAAAATTGGAAAAAATGTGACAAAATATTTGAGGCGCCTATTAATTATTTTCTCGAGCAGTGCAAAATACGCTGATACAAATGCAGCTGGTCCGATTTTTGTTCA
Source organism: Gryllus bimaculatus (assembly GCA_017312745.1). NCBI lineage: Eukaryota > Metazoa > Arthropoda > Insecta > Orthoptera > Gryllidae > Gryllus > Gryllus bimaculatus. Next base: position 2,786,613 of record BOPP01000115.1, read on the forward strand.
ACACATTTTATTTTCTAAAATTGCAAAAGTTTCAAATAATTCTAGAAACTATACGCTCCACAATAAGTCCTAATTTATGCTAATTATTTGGGTAATTGACACACTACTTTTCGGGAAGACGCTCTCCAAAGCAGAAAAAGCAGTACAATGCAAATTACAGATGGTATCTGTAAGCGCAGAGAATAAGTGTTTAAATCAAATTTTTAACTTTTCAGGGCATGATTTTTAACTCATCTAATTAATAATTACAGTAACTACGTCGGCTTTGTAATGGCGAGACTTAGAAGTAGCCAATAACATTTTAACAAATTTCATCAATATAAAACAAAATGAAATTTCACACAACTGTGCAAGTAAACTCGCAAGTAAACAAAACCGTACACTGAAAATTAGAGATCATTGAAAACCACGCATAAGATATTATTTTATAAATTATATACTTATCACACACTATGCCCAATACAAATGCTAAGTACATAAAAAAGTTTAAAAGTTTAAAGGAAAAATAGGCAGAGAGAAGCACAGAATCATAGCTTTCCTTCTTTCACCGCGCGCCTACGGAGCTAATACTTTTCTGCGATGAGACATGCGTTTGTCAGTCGCATCTGGGGGACAAATGTCATTACACTAACCGCAGAGACCGAGAATGAGACCATGTTTTCGTGGAAATATATCGAAAGCTGTTCAATGTTTACTGTTTAACGGTCAGGGGGATACAAACGGCCTCGTTCCGTAAGAATTGGGCGCAGCTTTGCAGTAGGAAAAGAACGAGAGGAAACGGCCTAGCGCGGGGAATGGGAAAATTCTGCGACGCGACGTCGGGTCACAGCCCCGGTAGCGCGACCGCGACCGCCGCCGCCGCCTCGCTAGCCAGTCGCGTCGCATGGCGTCGTCCGCTGCCCCGCGTGCAACGAGTCACGTCGGCTTTGGCGGCATGCGAGGCGCGGCGCAGAAGGTGACGACAATCGCCGAGCGCGGGTCGCGGCGACGCTCCGCGCGGCTGACGAAACGGCCCGCTGCCGCTTCGCTCGCGCCCGCCCAATTCGAACCCAGGTCGGTCCTGCTCTGGGGAAATTGGCCGTTCTCCCCCCCTGAAAAACGCGTATTGTCGGCTCCTGGTAACTATAAAGTATAAATATACATGTTCTATCCTTTATGTAGTCACGCGAAGCGAGCGGCGGGCGAGGCGGGGAGAGAGCGAGAGAGGAGCGAGGAGAGAGCGAGAGGAGAGCGAGAGAGAGCGAGAGCGAGAAGAGACAGAGGAGACAGAGAGAGAGAAGACAGAGGAGACAGAGAGAGACAGAGAGACAGAGAGAGAGAGAGAAAGAGAGAGAAAGAAAGAGAGAAAAGAAAGAGAGAGAAAGAAAGAAAGAGAGAGAAAGAAAGAGAGAAAAAAAAGAGAGAGAGAGAGAGAGAGAGAGAGAGAGAAAGAGAGATAGAGAGAGAAGACGTAGAAAACATCTGGAATTCGAGAAAAAATGTTTGGAAACAATTTTGTAGAAATATTATATACTTCTAATCTTGTAATTAAGTTGTCCGACATACTCCATGCATAGGAATATCGATATTGGCGAAAATCGATTTTGTGTCCTTTGACCTCTAAAGTTTTGGAACGCACACGTGACATATCCACACCTTCTATAATTGCCACGTACAGGCATTGAACGTGTAGTGGAGTAATCCTCCTTTAACCTAGTCAGTCATTGCCCTTCGGTCAGAGGATCGGTGCCGTTATATTGCTCGGGTTTCAAGACGGTCAACCATCCAGGAACCTACGATGTCTCGAAGTGCTTAACCTCCGTAACTTCACGGAACCTACTTGAGCAATTCGGCTAGCGACTCCGACTGAAAGTTGAAGAATAATCTCTCAAAACCAAGTAACCAGCGTCGACGCCATTATAGTTTCCAGAGTGAATGCGTCCAATATATTGAGTCTCTGCACTTAATATAATAATAATAATAATAATAATAATAATAATAATAATAATAATAATAATTGTAGGGTGATGAGGGGTGAAAGGTCTATGATGACGGTAGGTGTTAGGTGGGGTACTGGAAGGTGGGAGGTGTTCGTGGGCCTTTGGAACTATCCCAGCAGTCACTTACTAATATCCCAGTCAGAATGACCGGCCCGGGGATCGAACTCGGACCTCCGGAATGCATATCCAGCACGCTACGCACTGAGACACTTAGCTCGGTTGAATAATATATTTTCTCTTTCTTTCTTTTTTTCTTTCCTTCCACCTCCTCCGAAAACCTTCTCGGCGCCTCTTCGGTGGCGTAACGGTTGGAGTATGGATGTATATCAAATTTCGCAGGTTTAAATTCCATCGAAGCCGTGAACGTCTAAGGCAAAACTTTCCGTACGCCATCCTTCGGAAAGGAAGTAAAGCCGGCTGTCCCATGTTGTAGATTTACTGCACGGAAAAGAACCTTTAGCCTTCACAATCCTCCGAGCTAATTACCAATTTCGTCGCCCGTGTAATACTTTGTTGTTAGACGAGAACGGATCGCAACGAGATTTGCGTGGCCAGGCGGAAGTGCAGGTCTGATGGCCTAAAAAGGCAATACTGAATTGAGTTGGAAATCGTGATTTCAGAAGCTTAGTGGAAGTGGCGTCCTTCGGGCTGTCGGCCACCCTAACATTCTGGTCAACGCTGCCTTGTCAACGAAGGCCGAGCAGAATACGGAAGCGCCATCATCGCCTCCGCCTCCGCCGCCGCCTCCGTCACCTTCGTTTTTTCCGCCGCCATGCGGGCGGCATATGCGTCCTGCCGTCGGCTCTTAACTGGATCACCCCCAGTTTGGGCATTTTTTCGTACGCGGTGGGTNNNNGGGTCCTGTAGAATCTCGCGACCGTGAGCGCAAGAGAGTGGTGTGGCAGCCATCTAACGTAGAACGAAATTGGAGGGTAATTCTTTTAGGTCAACCATCACATACCCACTTTGATATAATTGTAATCCTACAATGCATAAATATTTTAAGTATTCAATTAAGTTAGTATTATGTTAACTTATTTACTATGAAGTCTTATCAATAATCATTGAACTTTTCATTACGGGGAAATTTATATAATTCTCGTTTTTGTTCGAGAATCATAGTTATATAAGAATGTATGTTTTTATTTAGTTATGTATGGTCGAACACAGTTAAAAACTGATTACTTGTAGCAACGAGCGATTTCGGCAAGAATTTATAAGAAAATGTTCACTTCCTTGTAATAAAAAAATATCTACAACGGATACGAGCTTCAGATTTCGGGTGTTATCCTTCAACATGCACTACATGAAAGAATGGAATTACTCCCGCGAGAACTTGGAGAATGTTTCAACAATTACAGTCCCCGCTAAGAACAGGAAAACGTGCAGAGACAGTGAAACTACATTGATTTTCAGAAGTTAAATAAAGGACTATCAGAGCATTTGCTGGACGCATCAGGGAAACTGAACGAAAAATTGAAAGAAATAGTGGTCATTAACACAGAAGCTGAAATAATGAAAGGCGTGCGCAGTCTAGAATAAGAGGAAGAGGGGGGTTGACTTCCATATTTGGGTCACTTTTCCCCATTCATTTTTTAAAATTTATATATGACAAATTTTTGTAGTAAATAAATAAAATATACTACAAGAATGGAATTACACTATTGCTATAATTAATAAATAAAATTTATTTTAGGTTTAATCATATAGAGAATTATCAGGTGCTTCGAAATGTGTCTTTCCCAAATGTCATGTACCAAGTTCCCAAAGTATCAACTTAAAGTGGTGGTGCTAAAAGAGCACATACTTTTTTGCACTATTTATAATGGCTCTGCAACATTATACTACTCCATTAACCTGCAAAAGTGATTTCAACAGGCAATTTTTTTTCTACGCCGAGACTCGAAATCGGGTCTATCGAGTCAATTAATAAAAATAGTTATTACGTAGAGTTAAGGGTCCACTTTCGAAATTTTTCTCCCTCCGTTTACCCTATGGGTGTTGTTGTGACGTTAGCGGCAAATTTTAAAAATGAATGAGGTTTTCAGACTCAAATTTTAATTTACATATTTACAAATTGCAGTGTGTTTCTCTTTCCAAAATGTGTCTCGACTGTCCGTGCCCATCGGATTTAAGTTCAGTTGTAGCGCCTAGTTACTTTTTAGGCGTGCGCGGAGTATACATCGCAGACGTTCCACCTGGCCTTGCCCACAGGATAGAAATATCAACTGTAACGCGAAAATAATGTGTGACGTTTAGAGCGTACACTATTGTTTGCGACCACTAAACCCCCCGTTACCAATGGCACTTGGCATTGCTAACAGCTTCTGGTATGAGCCGAGAAGGGCCACTACAGGAGCGTAAAGTCCGCACGTAAGTACGGAATGCAATATACGGAAACGATTAAAGGAGCACGGAACACGTGCGATCATTGAGAGTTTAGTGCTCGAGATGTACACTGCACTACGGTTGGCACACAAGAGAGCGAATTTCCCTGGTCCCGCAGAGGTCCACGTAAAAGGAAACACACACCCCTTCCCTCCACGCCTTCATCAACTCGCACTTCCACGCCATATAGTACGGCCGCATGTAGTATCGCACGAAGACACACGAGGCGCTGTCAAAACAGTCACGCGATATTACAGGAACAGATTTGTTACAGCCACATTTCGTCTTTTAAAATGACACAGCACAAATGATAACTTATACATTAAATACTACCATGGCTAAGAGGAATAATATTTCTCTTTTTGATTCTTTAAAACGTGGTAAAATAATGTACCTACAAGTATGGTATGTGAATTTCTTTTCGTGAGCTGTTGATACCCGCAGAGAACGCAGAGAACGCAAAGATATGCGCAAAGAATGTCTGAGAATGCTAGTTCCAGCACTTTCATTATCGAGAACAAATGATACCGATACTAAGACTTTTATGGGGGTGTGCGTTCCGAGTCGCCGAACGAAAAGGCAACTATGGACGAGTGCCTGAGGTGTCACCGGGTTTCTCTACACCGTTGATTGCTCAATCATTCTAATAGAATATGTTAGAGGCATTATGTATTCCGCTTTCAATGAAGGAGGTAACAACTATGTATATAAAATATTGTGACACGCTCGTCTACGACGAAAACTGAATAAAAACTTGATCACAGAAGACACATTGAAAACTTTTTTTAATAACTTTTCAAGAATAATTATAAACCGATATCCTATAAAATTTCCTGTAACGCTTACACTTTAACCAATAAGTTATTAAGTATGAGATTTATGCATTGCATGCACTGGTGGAAGTAAAGGCCTTGCGAAATTGAAGAGGGTATTTTGACGTTCGGGGTACAAAGTACCCCTAAAATGGAGTTCTTTGGAAACCTCAAAAACATATTCAAAATTTTCTTAAATCGGCTCTATTTTTTTTTCTTTATACATTTATACTTATGTACGCTTAAAAAAAATAGTACATGCCCCTGTTATCTCTGAAATTTCTGTATTTTCGAAAATTGGAAAAACATTAATTTTCCGCCCTCAACTACACTATTGATGATACAATTTTTTTTCTTTTCCCCTTACTTCGGAAGAAGAGAAACTATTGTATTCGTGCGCCGGATTTGGCAATTTTCCGATACGAAAACTTATTGATATGGCCTGGTATCGAAAAATTGGATAAATTTTTCTGTAGATAAAACTCCCTGATCCTAATTGTTTCTGTGGCTAGCAAATTACTATCACGTTGTGCAGTCAGAATCCATGTTTCGTGGGTCCTCGATACAGAAAAATTGATTGACGGTATAACGTCTCTCCATTCGTGTCTGACTGGCCGTCTCTTAGCGCCTAACTGATTTTCCACGTACCATCTTGACTCAAAGCCGTGCGAGTTTGAAATGGATATTTTGATGCCGGGGGGGGGGGGTCATACCATTCAACATTCTATTTTTGAAAACAGGACTAATTGCTTTTATTAAACACAGTGCCGTTGTAATGGAATTTCATTTCCCTGATTTTTTTGGAAACGTGCAAAATAATACTAGTGGTGCAAAAACGGCACGCACTTTTCCCCCTATTTTCACGCAAAACTACACGAAAAGTACTACAATTTTCGATAAACTGTACATGATCTTATTTTAAAATCTATCATTAAGGAACAGATTTCATTAAGGGGAAGAAAATCTCTATCTGTAATATTTTAGTTGTAGAAAGACACCGAAAAAATTTTGAACGTTTGGAATTTTCGAAAAATTTGGGTTTTTAACGATCACAGTTGTAGCACCACTAATTTGTTCGGGAATGGAGCGACTTATTCCGCCGATGCGAACTACACAGGTTCTATTCATTTCGCTGCGAGCATATGCGTTCCACCCGAGCACACTCGGCTGCGTCGGCCCTCACGAGGACAGGGCAGGAAGCAACAGTGGCAAGGAAGTGACACACAAGCCAGTGGAAAAGGGATGTGGAAAACTGCGATTACTCACCGCTTTGCTTTCGACGCTGCGGTTACTTCCAAATGGAGTAATCAAGCTGCCGAGTTGCATACAGGACGATAACGGTTTGATCATGCGTTCCGAACTTCGCCTAAGCGGCCATTGGACCAGGGGGTTTACAGGTGCTGCCGGGGACGGATACACGTTAAGATACGCGCGAGGAAGGGAATGTGTTTAGGCTGGGCAGAATAGTGAACAGCCGTTCTGGCGCAAGCGGTTTAATATACTTGCATTATGCTTTCACAAACCGTTAAAAGTTTCAGCATCAGTTGATAAAATATTTCGTTCCGGTTTCGTGTTTGAACTAGCGTTACGGTTTCGATTTTCAAACGGGTCCGAATTGTTTTCCTATAATTTTATTAAATAATTGTATTATTTTATGATATTATTTTGTGTGTACAGTAAACTACTTTCTCTAACACGTTGGAAAGTCAGAATCTACATTTTGTGGGTTCTTGATAACGAAAAATCGATTGACGGTAAAAAGTCTGTTTGTCGTTCCGTCTGGCCGGTCAACCGTGTACTAATCCGTCTGTGATCGACGCTAGCGCCTAAACCGGCTTGGTCCTATTTTCGGCGAACTATTTTCGAAAATTGAAAAATAAAAAAACTTTCAACAATACAATATTGTTTATAAAGTTTTTTTGTGAAATGTGATCCGTTTCCAAAAATATATCTTTTTTAAAGGAACCATGTGCATTTTTTTCAACGAGTATTTTTCGCGTAATTTTGGCATGAAGTTAATACAATTTAGATTTTTTCTGGTTGCACAATTTAGCTTTATAAAAGAGCACAGGTCCCATTTTCGGTGAATACTCGCTATTTTCAAAAATTCCAAATACAAAAATAATTTTTCAAAACTGTAATATTCATTTCAGAGGTGCACACAGAATTTTTTAGAAGAGGGAACCACGGATATTGTGTCCATCTGACCTGATATTTTAAAAATATTTTTTCCTTTTGTGAGTATCAAATATATTTTAATTGTTTAACTGACAGTTAATATTTATAACGTAAACAACTGTTAAATGCTTCCCTCCTTGGGTGTGCCACTGTTGATAACACATTTTTTCTTTAATGAATTCTGTTCGTTAAAACTAGATCTCGAAACAATGAAAATCTCTGATTTTTTGAAAATTGCAAATGCAAATGTTCAACTGTTTTTCTGTTATTTAAGGTCGCATCAACATCTAGGTGATTAGCGACCCTTATTGGATTTAACGTAATGGTTACTGTGAAGATGACATGTATGGTGATGGTAGGGGGTGAAAGAACGAACACAAATATAACCAAGGCGGGACTCGAACCCGCTACGGCACCGATCTCGGCCATCCGGATCAGCAAGCATTTAACTTTCTTTGTAAGTGTCGGGAAGGTGAGCATAAGTGCGTGATTGGTGGTGTAGTGGTAACGTAACTGACGTAAAGTCTGTGGACCTGAGTTGGAATCCCTGCGCAGATAATTTTTTTCGAAACTTACCGATGAATCTATTATCGTATGGTTAGTTTGAAACAAATTAAATTACATACAAAGCTGGCAAATTACAAATTTGCCATTTTTAAACGAACATTGGTGATAATATCAATATCTAGTCTTCAAATAATTTCATTTTTCCTATTTCTAAAATATCCGATGTTAGTTAATTCCTTTTGAATCATCACATTACATTAGACAATATATCAATTCCAGTAACAGCTCATCCATTATCGCGCTGCAATTCCATATGTTTTAGAAATGTACCACAGTAGAAAGCAATCAGTTCAGCTCTAGGAGTGGGCTTCGTTGTTACGACAGCTTCGCCTCGCCAACTCGTGACAGACTCATGACATTTCACGCTCTTAACTTAAATAGAACAAATGTTGTGTCAGATTAACAGTACTGCGCCACCACATCCTGATCATTTGAGTGGCGTGTGCAGGAAGCACGGCGAACTTGCTGGAACGCGAGGAAAGTATTGGCAAGCCAACCATTCCCTTCCAGTATTTCTCGTTTTCCTTAGTTTAGAATAATGCGGTTCTTTATAATTCCTGCCATTAAAAAAATGTTTATATACCCACATTGCGCAATCCCACGAACCTATTTTATTATTCATCAATAGTCAATATTTTATTTAAATTTTGTTTATATTTTAGAAAAGAAAAACTGAAGTCTAAATCCCTCACTACTCAATTCATTGAATTTAGAGGACATTCTCAAGAGTGGTGAATTTTTGTGCGATATTGTGTTTGGTTTGTTAAAATATAATAATTATCGTCTTCTCACATTTGATATTCGTGCATTAAATGACAATTGTGACAGCAATTCACTGTTATCTGTTAGACTATTGAGTACTTTAAATAAAAACAAATAGCACTCTTCTATTGGTAAGAGTACTCGTAGTTAGATTGAATTCTTTAACTAAAATATTATAAGAAATTTCATAAGCAGATTGGTTGAACTCTAATACAAGTACCTCAAGAATCGTTTTTGAATTTTTTATCGACATCCATTCTTCGTTCGAGATCCGTTCTCGGATTATTATTCGAAATTCATTCTTAAACTTTAACATGATGCATTAAAATATTAACATTATAATATGTTTTCCTCTCAGGAATGTATTAAATTAAATACTTTTCGTTCAAAGAACGGTACAAGAATATTGTACACTATTTTTTACATAAGGATATTATGTACGTAAAATATATATGTACGGCGTAATATATAAGAAATATATAGAACCACACGTATCTCGACCTTGCAAGAACCCCTTGTTTTGGTAACATGCGTACGACAATAAAGAAGCAACGTCAAGAGGAGTATCATTTGGATAAGTAATCAACCAAGTTAGTCGATGCTAAGCTACGTACGTTATACGATTATTATTTTCCTTCATACTTTCGAAGTCTAATGAACATGGAATGCCAGAGACATCGGTTGCTCTTTGAATAGCATCGTGTTAGGGTTTCGAGGGGTTTATACAGGAACGGCGAAGGGGGATGGATCGTTCTAGCTGACACTGTCGATGGTGCTGCACCAACTCATAATTGCCTATTGCTGGATGAGCAAGGCGAACTCGAAGTATCAAACGTGCATAACCTACGAATGCAATTACATCCGAACACGATTTCACTTCACCAAATTATGGAAATTCAATACACACAAGAAAATATTATTTTACCTTACTGAATTTGCTTAATCTAAACAACAGAAATGTTATTTCTATTTCATTTGTTGGTATATTCTAATGTGAATTAACATTATTCCCGTCAAGTATTTGGCGAAATCATGACATTCCGTTATCCGGCAACTGAAATTCGCTATGGCGACACAACGAGAAAAAAAAATCTGATGGTCAACTATGGAGTGCAAGAAGGGTAGTATGTTCAGGTTTCAGGACTGTTTGTGGTAATTGGTTCAATTAAGATCTCCTTCACACGGTGCCATTCACCAGCACTTCCGAGTAGTACGCCAGCGGGAAACGCGTGGGTTTAAGAGCCCCTTCACACGACGCCACCGCTGCGCGCTTACGAACACCGCGGCTCGCAGAGGAGCATTGGTTTGAATGGAGAGCTTCCACGTGCGGCGGACTTGCGCAGCTGCCGCAAGCGGAGGCGGACTCTCGCTACGCCAAGCGGAGGAAGGCGTAGGTGCCACAGCTAGCAGAAATGGTATTCCTACTGCACCGCCGGTCGCGGCGTTTTACCTGCTGTTGTCACTCTGTTCTTCGTCCCCGGAGGGTCGGCGAAACCTACCCCTGCAGATCCCACCCCCTTCCACGGCGGGCGGCGGTGCGGCCGTGGCTGCAGTGGTGCCGGTGTCAGAAGGACTGCTGATTGACAGAAGCCCGCCGCCGAGGCGACGTGGGAAGGCGCCCTAAATGTCATATGAGGCGCAGTCGCGCTTCTGTGGCGGTCGGTGGCGAACACCCACCACGTGCAGCAAAAACGCGTCGGCGCCACCGCTAGCACAACACAGTTCTAAACAGCAGCATTCACAATAGACGGGCCACTGAACCGGTTTCTACTTCTGTCTGCCTTCTCGCCGCCGGAGCACATAGCCGTGTGATTCGTTTCAAAGGATCTGCAAAGGCGGTTCACGGCATCTACTGATATCACTGCAGTGCCCCTGGCCGGGAGCACTGCAGAGCAATTATTTTCCGTGAAGGAACACATCACAAGGAAACCACGAAACATGTGAGCTCATTATAGTTTTTGAGCTAATACTTCAAAAGATCTCGATTTTGATCTCGAACATTGACCTCAATCAAGTCATTTTTCTTCTAGTTTCCCTTTATTCATTGAGCAAACACTGAGATGTTCCCTTTCTTTACTTTCAAACACAACGGATTTGTTGAGCTGTCTTTATTATGCACTTGGAGGAGAAGTAGGGCGACGGCACGGAGAAGCGGTTGTGTAGTCAGCAATACTATCAAATTAAATTTATGGTTCGTCTTGCAGATGCAAATACGTTCTCTATTGCTCGGGAGCGAAAATGTATAGTTTTCAAGCGTTGCCAACCACGTTCTATTGTGATTTTATTCGCGATGCAAGTGTGTGTAATAAAGGGTGGGGTGAGGATTCCGGTACTGAAAAAAATGTACTTGTACTTCCCCTTGCTTACACATAGATTTTACTGTTTTTAGATGATAATTAAATGAAATAATATCTTACTTTAAGTTATTAGAATAAGCTACTTGGAAGGTTGCAACTCTAAGCGAACATTGGATTTTCTAGTTCGCAGCTGGAGACTCGCTGGGGTTGGGCGCCTGCGCAGGTCGAAAGCGGCGGCCTAAATAGCCGGCGCAGGCGCAGACGCTGTCGCAGGCGCCGGCGCCGCGCGGGAGGCCGTCGCAGCTTGCGCTGCCCGACGTTCTCCATTCGGAGCGAGAGACGCGCCCGGTGAAAACAGGGAAGACGCCTCCACTAAAGAGACCGAGCGGGATGTTCCGTCCACTTCGGTCCACAAAGCAGGGGCTCCCAACGGGTCCGGTATCGACCCATTGATGGTCGAGGAAATTATTTTAAACAGAGGTTCATGGTGATCGCGACTGATCGTTTTAATGTAGATTAATATTGCATTAACCCTAAAAAGCATTAATGAAGTTTATAATTATTTGTCTTCTGATATTTTTTGTTTGTTTCTACGGTGTGTCCATGTTTACGTCGGAAATCAAATACTTCGAAAAAAATGCAAGTTTCCATTTCCACAGAAAAATTAAATATTTGTGTTATTCCTACTACACTCATACTGTCGGTACCGACTAATTTTTCATACATAGAGCGCCACTGACGTCGCCAGTTGACGTCGTTGGACAGCAAGGCTCCAAGAGGCCGCTAGCCATTCAATATTTGCTATTCACGTGTTGGGGTATGGAACAGAAAAGTTTACATATCATTGGTATGTGAAAAATTGTATGTACAGAATACATAAGTCGAATAAATCGACAATCTCCAATTTTCACTTTATTCTCTAACTCAATAAATTTAATATTGTGAATGGTTTAACACAGATGCATGAGTACGTACTACAGAAAATTGCAGAGGTGAATTTAAAAAGAAAATTGAATATCCATATCTATGTTACTCAAGGAGTTACAAATCAGTTGAACCGGAATCGCTTAATTCATTCAGCGAAGCAGAAAAAATATTGAATATTATTGTGGCCTTTCGAAGACACAGAGACGACAGGTACGCCGAGCGAATTGATGCAAAATGATTTTAAAACCAATGGCGCTATAACAGTACATACTTTCTCGCTTTATTTGTAGCTTTTGGAATTTTCGAAAATTCAATTCAACAAAAATGAGACCTACATCATTTCTTAGCGCCCTTTCCTCTACCTGCGGGGGGAGGGGGGGGTTAAGAAAAATTTGAAGGACTTTTTTTATACACTGGGTTAATTGCAACTAGACATTATGCGAAAACTAGTCGTTTAAAAAAAACTGTACGTGGCGTTTTTTAAAGACGTATTTTTTAGAATAAATTTAAGACAAAAATATATATTTTCATTGTTGTACTTTACCAATGTTAACGTTTTGCACTTTCGAAATCACAGACCGGTCGTAATTCGTGGTAGGAGCAACAATTTTATATCATTTTTGATACATACGTGGAGAATATTTTAAGAAAAAAATTGACTCAGTTTGTAACAAAAAAAATGTTACAAAAAATTAAAAGTTGTCTATATTTCACGTACAATTTCGCAAAACCTTTTAATATTTTCGAAACGTTCCATATTTATTACAAAATCTGACTATAAAGATCAGATTTGACTAAGGAAAAATCTCTATCTTCAAAATTGTAGTTGTAGCAAGACGCCGAAAATATTTTGAAGTATCGAAATTTTCGGAAAATCAAAGATTTCAACGAAAATCAGATCTTGGCCGTTCTTGTAATCATCCTTTACGCTATTCCAGAACAAAGTTTAATCATAAAATTAGAAGCTTTTTGAAAAAAAAAAAAGTTTTAAATGTAGTTGCTTCTTCTAAAGTTCTCTCCAAATCAAATTCGTTCCATACTCGCAGGACCTCGATCGGGGATAATCAATTCTGAAGAAAATCGTCTGAGTGGTTCAGGCGTTAGTGTTAACCATAGACAGAAAGACGGACGGTCGGAAGGCCGGCTGACAGATCGGACAGACTTTTGCCGCCATTCGATTATTCGATATCAGGGATTCACAAAACGTGGATTCTCACTACTTGTACTACTCGATGGAAAGGCTTGGCAATAAGTGTTTTTCTGACAAAAAATCGCCGTTTACCAGCGCACAATGACAATACTTTTTGTTCTTACGAAGTAAGTGGAGAAAGTAAAAATTAAGAACGTTCATGAAGCAAACCGTTCATTCAGATGAGATCCATGACAAGAAAAGGTTCCGATACCCTGTACGAGAGCTAGCAATTGAGGCAACAAGTAAGTGTTCAAAATCCTCGCAGAATTAAAATACACATTTCTCGAGGATAGAAGAAATTAAAAAGTAAGATATCCGTATAAAATTTATTTTTTAAATTACTGCTCGAGGTTCACGTGTCTTATAAGAACAACAATGTAGTAAGGATTTCAGAAGACAGGTATGTAATTGCTTTTATTGGATATTTATCCTTCTTCAGAGCCTTATATGTTCCATCATGAACAATATTCCTTAGCTTCGTCTAAACATCTGATCTCCTTTTCTGAAATTGAACTCGTTAGTAATGTTTTCACTACTTTTCGAACTTTGGACACCAATATATTGCCACTATTTCCGTGTATTCCCGTTAGACCATCTCGTATTTTCATCACACGAAGCCTGTGAATGACTAAGTGAAAGAACCTTCCCCTAACAGACATGTCTCCGTCCGCGTCATGAGTATTCGTATGTTCAGATAACGACACTTAATTACGCATGCGGTAGAACAGATATAGGACCACGCAACAAGATCCCAAGTGAATCAAATAAGATAAGAATTTCTCCAACACCACGCAATACCCCAAACGATACGCAATATTGCTCCAAATATTGATCATCCATTACGTCACCCTAGCCATGTTTCGCTCTCCCAAGTGATTTCATCATCTAGTACCACATAGAAATCAAATGAAAGACCAAAATTGCATGAAGTGTCGGCAAAGATTGGTTCGTACAGCGAACTAATAGCGAATATTGACGCCTCGATACAATCGGTCATGTGCGCATGAAATATTCAAATATCGCAACAAAGACCAACAAATTTTCTGCAAGTTAGTGCAGGAAAGAGAAGGAAAGCAAAAGAAAAGTTGCATTTAAAATGTTTTGTTAACAAAGATTATTTGGAATCGCTTTCTGAAAATCAAATTTAGATGATTTCCACTACCTAAGCAAACATAAAGATTGAATAATGAATGTGTGTATTATTACATAATGAAAAATGAATGAACGTATTACAAACGGCTCTTGGAGAAAAAATAATCACATTATTTTGAGATCGCATTACAAAAAAACAAACATAGTCGAGAAAAGACCAAAGAATTTAGCGTTTGTAAAAGTATCAAACGAAACAAAAATCGACAAGATAATTTGGCAAACTAAAGGTACAATATTAATATATAAAAATAATTTAAAAATAATTTGTTTTACTTCAAACTGTTTCACTGCAAATAAAGAAATACAGGGAATAACCAGCAAACAGTTGAAAAGCAAAATCTGAATAGACAGTAAAATGCTCGCCTCTCAATTCTAAAGCTATCGAATTCGTAAATACATAAGACCGCTCTTGTTAGTTTTAATTTTTGTCTTTCCTGTATTGGAATAATCCTTTCTAAAATATTCAGTCTGAAGGTAGAGGCACAGGAGCGATCAAATTGCCAGCATGCTACTCGCAAATACAATTGAATATGATTCTTGCCGAATGCGTTTTATTGTATTTTGGGACAACCGCTACTGCGATTAGAATCCCTTGGCATTTCCCCTGACGAAGTTATAGTTACGATAACGAGGAAAATGGCGTCTTGCATCGCGGATCGATCACTTGCGTAAAGGAACAAATCCACCGCATAATTTGAGTCAGGAAAATTGCATGACGCGATCTAAAGCAATCACGTGTTACGCACCGAGCACACGTCATTAGGCTTCGCGGCCGGGCGGGCGAGCAGGGCGGTGCGATTCGGGCGGTGAGAGCGCGAGCGGGCGGGAGGGCGTGGGCGGGCGCAGCCAGGAAGAGAAAGCGGTCGCCAACGGCTTCGCTGCTTCCCTGGCGCGGCGCGCCGAGGCACACGCGCAGCGCCTTCTGCGACCACAACTCCTCCACAAAATTCATTTAGACATACATTTAGTCTTTCGATTCGCCATTCGCATTGCGTGGCAATCTTTTGTCAATAAAGTCATTGCCAAGTAGAAAGACTAAATATATTTTGTTAGAAATTATTTTTCTTTATTTGAAGTATATTTTTATGTCAAAGACTATTTTACATTTTTCTAATGGTATTTTTATATTTAGCTATTTAATGGCTTCAGTGGAAAAATAAATGTATTATTCCCTCCTTGCAGCTTTTCTTTTTATCTCCAAGAACAAAGGTCACGTAAATTACGTATTAGTTTATGAAAATCATGTTCATGAAATTAGCAGTTGTGCTGTATAATTTAGTGAATTGTTCTAGTGTCCATAGGAAGGGTTTAAAGACTAACAGTACAGCTATTTCTGAGAAAATCATGTTTACGTATTTTTTTGAAAATTGACTCGATTTAATTCAAAATTGCGCTTAGGTTACCGCATGGTGTATAGGCAGCATTCTGGTCTGAGTGGTGGGTCGCACCCATGATGCAAATATATCGGTGAGCCGCTGTGCAGTCTATCAGGCTTAGGCCAATGAGTTGAATGCACGGGTTTGCGTCACAATATTTGCGAGAATTTGAAATGCAAACGGGTACCAAAATTGACATCTTATTACAAGTCACTGAAACATTGCATCATTTTTTAGGCATTACTTATTTTGTTTCAACTAATCTTCATCATCTGGGGAGAGAGGAGTGGCACCGTTGAAAATAATCACTTTATGCCACTTTAAAATGGTTTCTCATCACTTCTCGCTTGCCATGCAGCATGTCGGCCAGCGCGTGGCTGGTGCGCCGGTGCATTTCGCCCATTCCCTTGAACCGTGGGCGCGGCCGCGGGCGAGGGGCTCTGTCCCTCTCCGGAGCGTCCCGGCCGATGGCGCCTCCGCCAGTGCGTTTCGTCAGCACTCGCAACCATCATCACAGATCCCAGAATCCCTCCGCTGATGAAACTAGAGATAGAACATCATCCAGAACCAATATTGGACTTATAGCTGCACGATACGTTATATCAATTATGAGTCAGAACGAAAAAAACACGATGCCTCGCTTATCATCCACGAAGTATACAACAGTCAGTTGTAGTCAGTACTAACCATGAGCTATTCTTTAGTCCCCACTTGTCACAATAGTATCTCACATCAGATAAGTTAATGCCAGCTCTTGTGACACCGCGCACCACACGAACAAAGAGCATATATTTACGAAATATTACCATTAGTGTTTAGGAAATTCACAAAAAATAAATAAAATAAACTGTAGTTCAATACAAAGTATTTTCTCTATATAGTACGCCAGAAATATCAGAACGTGACCTTTACAACACATTATTTAACGTGCATTAGCCATATTTACAACCGCGTAATTTAGAAAATTGGATACTCAAATCATCTTTGTATGCCCAGGAAGAGTTCAAGTTATAACCTAGACGAAGAAATGTATTACAATAAAGGATAATTGTGATATAACTAATACAATTTCAATCATTATATTCCGAACATGGTAATGTAATTACCATGTTCGGAATATAATGATTACCATTACAGATTTCAATTACTAAACAAACAACTTATACATTATATGGTCCACGAGACAGATGAGAATAAATGTCTACAAAACAGTTTCAGGAGCAATCTGGACGAATAATTATACATAGTTCCAATACAGAACTCGACACATTCCAATGTAACCCTCGTTTGTTATAGTTAGTATTACTCGTAGTCATAAATGTGCCGTAAATCGGTGTCTCCCGGCATCTTTTAAATTTTGATTCTCACATTTAGCGACACATTGTGGAGACAGACCCCGACAGAACCTCAGCACCAGAGGGGTTGGACGACAGGTTCGCGTGAGGTTTGAGATTTAAGGGCATTAGGAAGAGCGGAAAATTAAATTGGATACACTGGTGTGCCGAGGGAAAAATGAAAATAAAACTGACGCACATTCTCACAACCTTCAGGTTTCAAAAAGCATTGCAATGTTTTACCGCGGACGGGGCGGGCCAACACCTTGAGGCTGAGAAGTGGAGTTGAGCGGTGCGGGGCGGGGCGGGGCGGGCACGTCGCCCGCTCGCTTTGGGCGGCGAGCCCAGCACCAGCGGAGCTCCCAAGATAACCGCCTTCAGACGCAACGGGATGCAACGGGATGCACCGCGCGGGAACACAAGCCCCCAGCCTCAAACACTGCGCCATCAGATAAGGAAGGGGAGGTAGCGTTGCATGCGATTTACACAACGAGCGAAAGAACACGGCCAACACGCGGGTGGAAAACGGAAGGTCGCACACGTGGCAGATCATTAGAAGAAAAAACCGCCTCTATGTGAGGTTGAGTAAGAAGACTTATAATCATACTTATCTTAAAAAGGCTTACTTATCCAATAATGGAACATGTGTCACTAGTGGAATACGGAGCGGTTTATTGTGATCCTGATAGAAAATTACGAAACAATTTCTAGCGAGAATACAGGTGTAGAGCGTATCACCTCACATTCCGAGACAATAGAAAGAAACTACATGGTAACATAAATACATGTCAGAAGGTCTAAGGCAAAACTGTAGGCCACATACAACGCTTATGCTGGCTATCCAGCTTCGAAACACATTTACAGACGACTTCTGTACTTAGGATAGATTAGTGTTTCCGGGTGCGTCAACTACAAAGGTCAATAGTTCCGTAAGTGCAGTGCATATTTTTATCGCAGGAGGTGGCGGTGATCTTCCCAGCTTGATGCTGATATCCGGCGCTGACATATACGTCGATTGCGAGGATATGGATCGTTCGAACGAAGAACATATTCCGCATTTCCCTGAATATCAGCAAGATGTTCTCCTGTGAATTTTTCACTATCCAGTATGTATCGAGGCAATCTTCTTTGTATCTAGGGTAGGTCTCATCTCCGGGTTCCGCTCTCTACATATCTTGAAAACTATTTCTGAGCCATTTTTCGCTTTTGCGTAGTACAAGCAACACACCCATCTCTGATGATGGCGTCGAGCTACTGCCAGCTCTAGGTCCCTGGGACTAACATCGGTGCTGAGCAGATATAGGTAGAACAAGGCACGTTAATCATCATCATCATCATCATTATATTGTACATTTTAGTTAGAAAATCTAGGATGTGGATTCCAGAGCAAATAAGATATAGGGAAGGGATTCCAAAGAAAGTCCACAGATTGCACTACTTCTCTATACGTCACATACACTTAACAGCTCTTTGACCTTATAAATAAAATATGTTTATTTATTAATTCCTGCTTAACCTTGCGGAGTCTTAGCGCTTGGATCGCGTTTATCCGCTACTAAACGTCGCCAACCTCGGCAAGGAGCCACTGGCCAGCGAGCGACGACGCTGCGCCCGTAAAGTACGCAATCACTATGCGTATTGAATTTTGTATTGAATTGTTCACTATTGAACTCTCCTTTTGCTTGTAATGGTAAGAGCAGAGGTAAGGGCAAGTTACTATTTTGTTAGTAATGCAGAAAAATCATACTTGCAATTCGTTTACCTATGCAAATAAGTTTTCTATAACTCGGAAACAAAATTAATAAATCAAATATTACTAATCTTGCAATTTTTAAAATTTATTTTTAATTGTTTATGTTAAACTTTTACTCATCTTTAACTATTTATAGTTTAAATGACGGGAAGGGATTCTGGAACTCAAGAAAACGTGCACAAATAATCTTCTTCCCCCTAGTTTTTCCTGTTTTTTGACTAAATAAATCTAAATCTCACCCTAACTGTATGTAGCTTGGCGTGGCTGAGCTGGCCTGGCGTGGATGGGCAGGGGGAGGGGAGGGGAGAGCGGGGTCGCCCCGGTGGTACAGCGCTATTTTCTCCTCGGAAGCCGTGCACCGCGCAACGCATCGGCAACCTCACGTGCCACCCCCACCCTCTGCTTCATTCCTCCCGCCCCCAGCGTGTCCCGCTCTGCACACCTCGCAATGCAGCAATGCCAAACACAGGGGGGAGATTCTGCTCCTGCCATTCTCTTTATTCAGATTTATTAATTTCACTACAGCTTATTTTTATGCAATTTGGAGATGTTACTTGTAAAAAGAAAAAAATAACAACTGAAACTTGTCCAAAAGCCACAGCCCCGTTTCCTGAAG
>BOPP01000115.1:2805980-2823707 GCA_017312745.1 Gryllus bimaculatus
TGGAGATCCTGTGTCCGCCGTGGCCTACTCCCAAGGAGCAGGGAGAAGAGAGCATATCCCAACCGCACGCAACCTTTCACGATAAAATCCCGATCTGTGTCCTCTGAACAGAAATGGGAGAAGCGATCCGGTTCACAGAGTCCACTTCATCTACAATCACAGTCTCCGCCATCGTTCCTAGTCAGTAAGGACTATTGTCACAACCACTGATAGAGCTTGGCCTTTGCCCTTCACCGTGCGCTCTTCCCTCAACCTCGTGTAACACGTGCTCCTACCACAACACTCCGATAAGGGCATGACGCAGTCATCCATCAAATGAGTTCGGAAGTGCGTTTGGTTATCATTATCGTTCCATAATATCGCCACTGCTATGGGTACTTCGTTTGCATCTCTCCTGCACCCATCGTCACTAGCAGAGAGGCAAAAATCGTCTACGCACAAACTTTGGAGTACTCCTGAGAGCCACGAATGGCTAACAGCACATACTTTCTCGCATCTTTTATTTAAATTTGTACGATTTTCGAAAATTCAGACAGTTTAAAGAAACTTAGATCTGCGCCAATTTCCTTTAGTTTATACCACCAAACGAATTAAAGAAAACCTTGAAGCGGTTTCTGAGGAAAAAAACATACATTGCAGTAGCTTTAAGCAGCAATAAATCGAAATCTACTAGTTTGTTTCAAACATTATTTCTGCACTTTTTAAAGATCTGATTAAATGAATATTAATTTGTTGCAATATTCAAAAATACAGAGATCACAGAAAACGAGAATATAACCAGGCATTAGCGTTGACCATTGGAAAAACACACTGACGGGTAAACAGAGAGATTTTCCCCTTCAATCAATTTTTCGGTATCAAGGATCCACAAAACATGAATTCTGACTTACTAGAAGAAGTAATTTACTACGCTTAGGAACGAGAATAATTTAATATATTGTGACCAGGCCCAGCAATATTTATTTGTTTTGTTGTTGTTTTTGTTGTTGGTGGTGTTTTTCTTTTTTCTTTCGTAAAATCGCCGATTTTCGGCGGACGATTACAATACTGTTTCTTATGTACAGAGGCGAGAAATTAAAAATTATGATTATGTCAGCATGAATTCTTCTCCATTTAACAGTGGGTTTTCAACTTGTTAGTAAAATGTGTTTTTAAAATCAATAGTTCTGAATGTGCACTTTCTATTTTTAGGTAGCCCTTACCTAAATATATTTCATAGTTGACCCACATTCGATAAGGAGAATCACATGCTTAAGTATGACAAGTAACAAGTGGATTTCTTTGAAACATGAGTGAAATGAATTTCCTTCCTTCAGTTGTTATAATTTTCAGACCTTTTTAGCTCATGTTAGTTTCTAAATTCTTCTGTTGACATAATACCGTACGTAAATTTGGGATTGATTACAGACCTAGCAAGACAATGCACTTCATATCATTAAGAGACATTCAAATATTTGAGGTATTGATTTGGGCACAATATTACGATATGTTTGTAATAGTACATACACATTGCCCCCACGATTGTCATCACGGCCGAGAAATGATAGCGTAGTATGTATAATAAGCAGGGTACGGATACTGATGACACGTCATCTTTTCATTGGTGCATTCTAGACATAGCTAAGTTGTAAATGAGTGTTTATGACATCATTTAGGTAATAGAAATATATAGCTGTTGGGTAATTTTTTGTCATATTTTACCATCGTTCAATTTTTAGGTCATTTTTCTGAGCCTTTGTGCCATGTTGTCATTTTTACGCATTTTGCTGTCCTTTTCGTGCTTTTTCTACGTGAATGTGTGACTTTACGAAGACACACTAAAACGAAGTTTTTATTGGATCATGCGTTCATGACGAAATTCAGTACTGCGATGGACTCTGTTTTTCGAACACTGAAATTTATAGGTATCTTCGGTGTCTTCCTCGACCTTTCAAAACTGACGGTTGGAAGATCGGAGTTAAGGATTGATTACATTTCCTAAAATAAAGTCTTTATATTAAATATAATTTTATATAAATACATGTTATTAGAAATTGTAAAATTTATTGAATAAATAAACAAATTCATACACATTTTGAAGTTTTTTATACAAATTAGGTCATATTCCTCTTAGTTTTAACACATTTTATAGGTCATTTTTTTAAGTTATTTTATAGGTCATTTTTACAGTATTTATAGGTCATCAGAATCCGAGCCTTGGTAATAAGCAATATGGACAGTGGACGGCAGTTTCGTTCTTAAGTATACAATCGGCACAGGCTCGATCTGTTATTACACCTTTGCTGTTATCAATGTTTGGGACATAAATCCTACACAAGTGAACTGACTTTTCGAAAACCGCAAAAGTTCAATTTATTCGCCGTCCACTCAAAACAACAGTATTGTCGATTGATATTTTTCTTAATGAAATCTGTTTTTCAAAAACGTCTTGAAATAATGTCATGTAAAATTTTTCGAGAATATGATTAGTTTCCCGCAATTATGCGTGAAATATGCGCAATTTTTAAACATTGTTCCCTTAAAAACGATTCAAAATTTGTTCCATTAAATTTTCTCCTGGTATGTATAGATAATCGGTAAAAACCTATTTGTAGTCTTATTTCCGGCGAACTCTGTATTTTCGCAAAAATTGTTAACATTGCAAAAGAACAATATTGAAGATGCTAATTTTTTATTCGAATGAAATCTGTTCTAAAAAATTAGGTCTTAACGAAAGGATTACGGACTTTTTTTCAAAAACAGTAGTTTTCATGTAATTTCTAGTTGAAGTAAATGTAATTTAGTTTTACAAACTTCCCGAAAACAGCTCCACATTTGTTCTTACTTTTATCCCACGGACACTGAAAACAATGGCACAAGTCTAATTTTTTTGAACTCCCTGAATTTTCGAAAATTGCAGTAATGCGTTAGATGTAATACGTGAAAGCATATACCGCCTGGCAACACGAAGTTTTGCAGAGTCGTTGTCGACCGCGAGCTGCGAAGCGCTACTCCGAGAGGGTAGTGAACTCGCGGTCGCGGCGAGGGAGCTCTCGAAACCAGGAAATCGGCGGAGGCGCAGTTTTTCAAGCAGCTATCGAGCCGATGACGCCATTCTGAAAGTGTAGCGAGAGGCAAAAGAAGCCGACAGCGTTTCGCCAGCGGCCACGAGGGCGGTTGCGGCGGCGGCCCCGGCCCCGCTGCCTG
Organism: Gryllus bimaculatus; assembly: GCA_017312745.1. NCBI lineage: Eukaryota > Metazoa > Arthropoda > Insecta > Orthoptera > Gryllidae > Gryllus > Gryllus bimaculatus. The sequence goes on from BOPP01000115.1 coordinate 2,809,167, forward strand.
CGTCCAGGGTCTTCGTCACGGGGCCCGACGCTCATTGTCCGCTCGAGGTCTACATGGCGATGATATTCACACGTAACCGCGACGGAGTGGCAAGCAACGCAGTCAACGTTTGAATAATATGATCCCTTGGTTTGCATCTCAACAATAAGATTGTGTATGAAGTGAATCCAGGGCCACTAGTAAAATAAATTCTCGCACAGGCCGAGGAAATTGAATTCAAGATACTTACGGGTTGCACAATGTGCGGTCAGATATGACATTAATGACATAAGGAACGAATCAATTCAATAAATCACAACACAGCAGAATATAGAAAATGGCAAAATATATATCGAATGACCGATACAAAAATAAATTATGGTAACACAGATTACGCTACACAAACAAATGAGTGAAAGTTCCGATGGAAACAGGATAAAAATGATTTTTGTCAAAGTACACCCAGTCTCCTAAATAAAGTGAAAAAGGTTAACAACAAGAATAAAACTCGAAGTGAAGAAGAAAATACGATAAAAAGAAGAGTAGAAAAGAGAAAACAAATAAGAAACAAGAAATTGAATACGATCCGGCTCTTCCTCCAGCCCAGAATAAGACGCAACGCGGTGGGGGTTAGAGATGGTCGGGGAGGGCGGGGCGGGGGATCGGACCAACCTCGACCGGCAGATCGGGCGGAATACGGGCGCTTCCTGGACACACGGCTGCGTCGGCGGGCTTCCATATTAATGCCCTTTTTGACGCTCAGAATAGTCCAGCCTACTACAAACAGCAATGCAGCAGAAAACATTTTACTTGCCAATTAAACATGGGCATCGATTTTGATCGTTCAATGTTATCTAGCAAAGTGCTTTAAAACAATGTACATGTATGTGATACTGACACCTGAAGAATGCTTTCTACGTCTAATTCTCAACAATTACAAACATCTGTATTATTCCAAAATATGTTCCTGCCCTTGTGTAAGTCGTTTTCGACAAAAAGCAGTGATTCAAAAATCTCGAGGAAAGGCAATGGTAGAATTTCTAGCTTAATAAAGAAACGCTTACAAGAATATCATGAATAGGATTTGCTTATTATTTCGACAATTCTTTTCTCTAATCTAAAAATGGGAGCTATGGGATGAGTTTCCTCCGAATATTGTGCTAAGTCGGATGAAGGAATGAACATTCGTGAAACATACGAGGAGTATAAAGGCTGACAATTTGAAAGAATTCTGAACGCCTACCATAATGAACTTAATATATTTTGTGTTCAATTTATTTAAATGGCCCTTTTTTACTTATTTAAGGTCGCTTTTCAACTATTAATGTCAAATAGCGAGCACTGTAACATTAGTTGGGGGTAATGGTAACGGTATACGGACAGACACAAATATTTCTCATGATTCATACAAACATCCCCGCCCTGGTCGACATTCGAAACCGCGACCCTTCAGGTTGAGAACTATTGATCTCCAGCCTTAGTGACCTCGGCTATCCAGGAGGTTTGACTATTGAGAGGCTTAAATATTTTGTTACTTCAATATCAGTCAATTACACATCTTTCATTTTCAATGATTCATACAACTGTTCCTGTCAAATGAAAAACTACATTGAAACGTTCTTCTCTGCGTTTGCTGTTAATTTGTTATTACAAAAATATTTTGAAATATCTAATATTGTACTAATTACGGTTTTCTTATTGCAAAGAATATTCGTATCATCAGGTAAGGGAAATGTTCTTCCGTTTTGAATCATCGAAGTCATATCTTATACGTATAAACAAAAGAAATTAGGGCCTAAAATCGAACCCTGCGGGACCCCATGTGCAATGAATTGGAAAGGTGAGTAAATAATGTGCCATCATTCTAGTACGCTATTTCTACTCCCTGAAAACGTTTTTTTAGGTACGAACATATAGAGCAAAATCTAGAGAGTAATACCATAAACTTTAAAACAAAAATATGATCAATGACGTCTAAAAAATTCCCAGAAGAGCTTTGTTTTAATACAATGATGACGCGACATCTTTAAGAAAAGAAAATATGGTTGCTATAGATTTTGATTTTGTAAATCCATGTTAGCAATCTGAATACCTTTCGTATTTCCTGATAAATGTTATTGTTACTATTTTATTAAATAATAATGCCGATCCGATGGCCGAGATCGCTAAGGCAATAGTGCAGTGGCGGTCTCGGACCAAAGGATCGCGTATTTGAGTACCGCTCCGGGCATGGTTGTGTTGCTTGCGTCTCTGTATGTTTGTGTGTGTCTATTTCATCATTCAACATCATCATCATCATCATCACAATTTCACCACATCCCTCAAGGCTCACTACTCTGGAGTGAAAAAATGGAGTTGCCGTTAAAACGATCCCCCAATAGAAAGTAACCTACACCTACCCCGATATTCACGACTGAGCACCGGTGGGATGCACGAATCGCGTGGCTCCATGATGGCCGAATCGCGAAACAAAAAACAGAAACATAATAATAATAATAATAATAATAATAATAATAATAATAATAATTTGTTGCGCCTTTTTCGCAACATGTCTCTTAGCTCTTGGGTATTGAACGTGTAAAACATATCGTAGTCAGTCAATCCCATTAATCTTTTCCGTCGGGTGTTCGGCGCCTTTCGCAACCGGGGTTCCCAGACGGCTCACCGGTCCAGGAATACATGGTGTCTCCAGTTACTTAATCTCCAAGACGCTTAAGGCGTTGTTTGGCTCGTGTACCTATGCCGGCAGTCTACAATTACGTAAAAATAATCTCTAATACGAGTACTTTTGATGACGCTGACAAAAGAGAAATTGGTCGATCATTTTGAATTTTAGTTTTGTTTCGTTTTTTTCATTTTTCCATTTTTTAAGACCTATAGGTTTCACGAATTTGTCTCATAAATGATCGAAACGAATACGTGAATTAAAATACTTGCGTTAAAATTAAGGAACTAAATAAGTTTAAACGTAAGAATCCGAGCCCTAGATCAACTTTGCATGCACTCTCTGGATGAAATAGACCAGCTTTGATTTCGTTGGGATGCTAATCATGTATACGGACTCGCGATACACAGCACTGGCAAAGCACCGTTCAGAGAGAAGATGTAGAAACAAGATCAAGTCAAAATTCATCGAAAAATATATTACTGGAAATGATATTTTGGATTCAATATAGCAGTAATTTCGTAACAGATTTTTTGTATGTCATTATGTCCTATAAACGTTGGGATACTATGGAATATGAGAATATAAATATCTATAGGCATCAAAGCTGCGTAGAAGTTGGTTCAAGTAGTAGTACAGCATATAAAATAAAGGCCTAAGGCTAGATTGTTTTTATATCTCCTACTCTATTTAAAATATACCTACATTAAACGAGTTCATGGAAAAGAAAGTGTAAGGGTATGGGAATTCCTATTGGTGCAGATTTCTTATGTATCTTGATGTATGTGGACGAGATGTATGTGGATGAGGGTGATACCCACTACATGACTCGAAAATCAATCACGAAAATTAAAGGTGGCGACTTGACATAAATATATCAAAAACAAAATATATAGTAGTGGTACGCAATGGTCAGGACCTGTTAACTTATAGGGAGATAATTAAATGTGTAACGGACTTCAACTATCTGGGTATATAACAAGTGAGGGTCGTGATAGCAAAGATGTTCTAAACACAACAAATACAGGTAGGCAAGTTATAAGATCGTTACATCCATTGACATGGATTTCGAGCATAAAAACAAACATGAATTACACTGTATAAAACATATGTTGAAAGTCTATTCACAAATGGAGCTGAGTTATGGACTTTTGCCTTTCGTCCAGAACAGACTTTAAAGGTCGATTCAGTAGCTCGAGAACACGAAATTAGTGGCTACGCTGGTTTCGGCCGTATGCCGCACAGACGGTTTGATGGTGGAGTCTCGCTACATAACCAGGTGGAGAGGGTGGAGGCGTTGTGAATATGAGCGTTTGCATAAGGGTTCGTTAGTCTCGTGCAGTCTGCGAGCGACGGAAGGTGTGCCCTTTGGGGAATTGGAGGACGAAGCCCTTGCGTAACGCCGCTGTAGCGCGGGGTGGCGCGGGGCGGCGCGGGGCGGCGCGGGGCGGCGCGGGGCGGCGCGGGGCGGCGCGTGCAAGGCGTAGCGCGGTGGGGCCGGGCCAAGCGAAGCAGGCCGGGGACATACTGCGCGGTATACCTGCTGCGTAGCGAGGAGCCGGCAGGATGTGATGTAACGGGTCGAGCGTCACCGCTGCCGCCAACGCGCGGAGAGCGGGGCAAGCGAGCGAGTCGGCGTGAGGCAGCCAACCACGCAGTAGACGGTCGGACCCTGTCTGCAGGAAACTGCACGACTGAGACTGCGACATTCCCGCGTTGGCCAGCTCCAGATCCAACCAGAAGAACAGTGGCCTCTTGTGGCTTTCTCGGCATAATCCTGGCAGCAATTTTCTATTATCTCCTATCCTTTACACTAACCCTGCATATTCCTACATAAACAGGATCGTACTACATTCCGGAACCCTTCCAATTTGATCCGACAACAGAATAATTGCAATACACTTTCATTATATAGAAATTAACACACTATAAGACAGAATTAAAACATCAGCTGTTATGTGTTTTCTAGAAAATCAATACCCAAGGCGATAACGTTTAACATCAGTCTCCTCATCCAAGACTAGTTTTGGATCAGATCCTGAAAGAGCGATTTCAGAAACCAGACACACGAAAAAGAGAAAAATATTTATTGAGCGCAATTATATCGCAAAGCATGTTTGTAAAAGTGATACACATTTAAATGACGTGCACTGGCCAAACCATTTACAACTCTTTTCAAGAAATACTAAATTACGACAAAAATGTGTCACTGAAACGAGTTGGAAATAGTTTGTAGAAGTGCGAGATGTCCCTACATAAATAAGATGTTATGACTTACCATACTAAGCCTTTGAGTAGAAAGTTTCGCTCGCACTCGATTTAGGCGGTCCCTAGTTCGATTCAGTTTGAGACTATACTTACGGCATCACCAAAGCAACTGCGGTGCTAATTGTTAATTTAATTCCGGAAGGTAATTAAGTTAATGTGGCACCAAGGACAAGTACTGAATTTACGCCCCCCCCCCCACAAATAACACCTAATTTGCGCCCGTATTAACGAAAATAGAGAAATTATACTGAGATGAAATACATTTATCTACTCCATATACCAACATCTTTTGTGAAATATTGATCAAGAACATTTTTCTCAATCGTTATAAAAACATGGTTTTTATAAATAAACTAATAAAAATGTTCATGACACAACAAAATCTTTTAGATTAACTGATTATATTTTCTTAACTGAATTTAGTATATATTTTTGGTTCTAATTCTGTATTTCCGTAAATATTTATTCTCATTGAATTTTAATTTCTTGCCTTCCTACGTACTTACGTAGTAAAGAGGAAGCATTGTAATGTTACGGCACAAATATGCGATTTTTTCATAAAAAATTAAATAAAGTAAACTCCCGTGAGGTTTTCCTGAAAGTAATCGAAAAAGTAAAGAAACCTTGCTTCTATTTGTAGTAAATTACTCCCACTATGATGTGTAGACAGAATCCACGTTTGGTGGGTCCTTAATACCAGGAACGTATTGACGGCAAAATGTCTCGCCACCTGTGTCTCCCTATCTGTCCGTCTGTCCCTCTGCCCGTCCATCTGGCCATCCCTCTGGCCGGCTGTCTGCCCATTCACATTCAAACAATATGCGTGCAAATTCACATAAAATAAATATTTTCAACGATTCCATTAAAAAAAGCCAAGTCCTACATAATGTGTAGTGCATATTTTTTCACACACGAGTACGATACATTCGAAATCCGCAAATCCTGAGTTGGTAATGGTTAACAGCATTTCGGCCCGGCAATGAACACTATGAAATGCAAGGCTATGAAATGTTCACAGGTCCTCTCGTCAAAATCGAGACTTGCCCCTTGGTCTTCAGGAAGCGAATCATCTACACAAAGCTCCTATCGGTTAACATTGTTGAAGAAGAAAAAAAAACGATGAGAGAGACTGTTCCGGGCTGGAGAACTATTTTCGGCCGCAACCTTGTACCAGACATCAAAGGGCGAAGATACCTGAGCCGCATCGCACCAACACGTTCGGGCGGACGCCATTCGCACGCGCGCGCATGTGATAAGATAGTCCCACGTCCCGAGATAAAGGCCGAGATTTCGTGTCTTCAAGACAAATTAGATGACGTGTAACCTTCCGCAGGATCTCCGCAACAAAAAATTCCAGCAATGCAAGTGTTTCCGCGGAAAACTGGCGTTATCGCATCCGCCCGGGTGAGTCCGCTGTTCTCATATGCTCCGTTGATGAAGGGATCATTTCCTGTATTCTCAACTTCCACGTCCTTCTCGGATTTTGACGGAGATGAACTATTCTCCAATTTAAATGCAAATTCCCTTCAAGGACATGAGCTGGAAGGAAAGGAGGACACAGTCATCCAATCGGGAGCTTCGTTACGATTAATTGTTTGGTTTTGAACTCCCCGTCGGAACAGTGCCCCCTCTCCTTCCAGCTCGTGACCTTGAAGGAAGACTACGCGTGAATGGGACTATAATCACTATTTCGGTCGTGAATGAGACTCTACGATCGTGTTTATAAACAGAGCACTATATGAAATCGGTGAATACGCCAACAGTGGTCCCGATGCGTTTAGAAGTTGGTGAATAACGTTGCTAGACATGCCCTGCCTATTGGCGATACGCAAGGCCGTCACCAGACTTGTCGGATCGAGGATAGGACTCATGAACAGTAATGAACACTAATAATTTACATTATGCACAATGACACTCCATTATTCGTTTTTCTAAACAATAAACTAATGCACATTCGGCACACAATTGCATGGAATTCAGAATTTGGGATCACAATTTCATTTTTAGTAGGCGCGTGGGGGGTGGAGGTTAACCCCTCTGACTCCCCCCTCTGGGTGTGATAAGGTGCCTCGGTGGCACCACCTCCTACCCTCTATTTGAAGGAACATATAAAACAGTTGCCATGACTTGTGAAATGACCCTCGTATTTGAAGATGAAATTAATGTAGTGTATTGGTATACAATAAAATATCCACATTAGTGTGTACATATTTTTCGTCCATACCAAAACGCAACATTTCCCCCTTCAATGGTCTTCTTCTTCTTATTTTCTTCTTCAATTTTTCTAAGAAAACATGTTCTGGCTATTGAAATATATCTATTTTATGACATGAAATCCTACTATGACCATTCATTCCCGTGTTACAAATGTCAATTGGATAAAATTTAACCAAAAAGCTACATACCGAAACGAAACATGGACGAAAAATATGTACACACTGAAGTGGATATTTTATTGTATACCAATACACTGCATTAATTTCATCTTCAAATACGAGGGTCATTTCACAACTCATGGCAACTATTTTATATATTCCAAATAACCGCATATGTTGATTATTGTAATATATATATATATATATATATATATATATATATATATATATATACACATACACATTTGAAAACATGGTATACACAGTATAGCATGCGACCACCAGTCGACTGACTGCATTGGTGTCTAGTAGCAATGCAATCGTTATACTAGAAATTATTTAACCGTGCACTTGACGTAAATCAGCAGTTCACGGTTTCATCCAATCAGGAGCTTGAACGTCACAATATTTACGTCACTGTAGCAACATTTAAAATCCCAATTGGATGAAACCGCAACAGTTGAGTTGAACATAGAGCATAAGTAAAAATGGCATTTCTGCGTGACAAAAATACTCGTGAGTGCAGCCTGTATCCACAAACTTGTGCGGCAGCATCGGAGAGGGGGTATTTGAAACACTCTCGGTACTCTCCTAATCTCAGCCCGTGCGTTTTTTATCCCATTCCAAAAATGAAGACGCGCTGCGTGAGAAGCGGCTTGCAAACAGAGAGGACATTCTAACAGCGCATCGACGAGAGGTGGCGCTCATGAACACATCACACACACATGATGGTATTCGGCGTCTTCCTTATCGTTGGCAAAGGTATGTACACGTCTTGCGGGATTACTTTGAAGATTGTTTGTTCGTAAGAGTACAAGTATTATGCGTACTTCTTTGTTTTGTGCATATGTAATACGAATAAAATAATGATCTCTATTTACCCATCTTTCAATGTCCCTTACCCATGGCGCCTTATATCCGGATACTAATTTAGTACCAGCATTGCGAAGACCATTCCAAGAACTCTCAATCGCATGCACTGACTTTTGTTTCCGACAACTTTATTGACTGATAAAAAATAGTTGCTATGACTTCTAAAACGACCCCGACAATTAATTTATAATATATCTGATTACTAAGGGGCAGATTTTGATGATCTAAAACACTGCCCAAAATGATCAATAAAACGCTTTTAAAGTGTTTTAAAAATGCCCTAAAATAAAAAAAAAATAAAAAAAAAGTACGTAAAAAATTTGATCTAAACGAGTTCGAATGATCAACTCTATCTGGATACGTTACTGACTACGGGCTACTCCTATTCGTTCAAGTGCATCCAACTTGCAGACTTTGGGTTTGGCCTATCACTTATATACACACCATTTTGGAATAAAATAGCGATTTTAGCTATAGAGAGATACAGCGGCCTTCATGGCACCTAGTCCTTGGAAAGACGGTGCGCCACTGATCAGGAGACCAGTTCGTTGGACACAGGAAGGGAAGGAGGGCACAGCAAAGGCCACGGCGCGGCTCTTTCCACGAAAATCGGTGGCGCAGACACGTCAGGATACTGACAGCCTGATGCAATTCGAGCAAACGCTGGCACTTCGGAGCTGGGGCACGGACAGGTGCACATACATTCATGGGTGCCTCTCTAGAAGTCAAATTTATAAGAACAACCATAAAGAAGCACTGACAACCTGGGGCTCATGTACTTTTTATAACATTGTCCACTACATTCTAAACACAAGAATGAAGCATGGTAGAAACAAAATATCACGCTTTACTAATTTCTGATTGGTGAAACAAAATATCATGCTTTCCTGATTCCTGACTTCTCCGTTTTCATAACACTGAAACTAACACATCAAAATATAACATGAAATAATACCATAAAATAAGCAGAGAATTGCATATTTCATCGATTTACTTCTTCACACATAAACAAAAAGGCAATTTCAACATGCATACATGATACTAAACCAATTTCGGACCTGCTCAGCAGAAATCTAATATATTGAAAAAAATAATACTTATAAGAACGGTTTTTCTTTCGACCTAAGTTTCGGGAAGCCCTTATCATTCGATCCCCCACCCCCCGCCCAAATGGCAAACGCTATAGTACATTGCGTGCAGCCTGCATTTCTGACTAGGATCATCCTTTCAGTTACTCTTGCGCCAGAAACCACCGCCTATTCGAAACTCAAGAATTCGACTTGGAGGCTCGAGTTGTTTTGGCAACAATTCCAGTCACTTAAACTGGTCCAGATCAGTGGTTCTTGGGGGGAGCGAACCAATACCAGATGTTGACATTAATTATGCGGGCGGTGAGTGGTGCTGGTTTCTTCAGCAGAGTTTTCGAAGAATTTTTGTGATTATATACTTGACTGTGAACATTTTCAAAGACGACTAAAATGAATGAGTTGATAAGTCAACACTGAACGTTTAAATAACACATGCGAAACAAAGTCCAGTGGCCCGGTCGCTTATTTTTAAGCAGGAAATATTAATGGTGAATTTTCAAACCTTTAAAATTTCAGAACTGGTAGAAAATAATGGAGTTTTAAAAGGTTACCCGATTTTCATTTAATGTGTTTTTCTCTGATGTAAACACACGGAATATATCTGATGAAAAAAAACTATGAAACTAAATCGGAAGGTATTTCATTTATGTGCATCGAGGATGTGAAAAATGAAACTAGACACTTTCCAGATGGAGAATTGAGTCAAATCATTTCACGTAACATTCCATATCTGATACATTTTCGTAATCCAACCACACAACATCCATTAGCCAGAAAGTCAAAGCCGTCCTTAAAGCAGAAACCCCACTCGAATAAAATATAAATCCTCACGTAAAGACCGTACGCGCCAATCCGTGCGCACAAAACTGTTGCGATACGACAAGTGAGTACAAGTGCCAAGCAATTACATCACAGCAGTTTAGAAGGCGGTCGCTGCGAAAGTGCGCGCAGCGTTCAATGCAGGCGAGTTCTTCCAAGGCGGAGTGGCTGGTGGCTCACGCGCGAGCGCTGCCAGGACGGCATCGCCTGGGCCGGAGGCTGCATCTGCGACCGGCCCCTGTCGCCTGGGGGACGCTCTACCCACCGCTATTCGCAACAAATCGTTCACATGAGGAATGAGAGCTTATTGCACGCAAAACAATCAAATCGACTTACATAGAACATCACAAACAAGATTGGGAAACGAAAAAGAAGAATAACTAAAATACCTCTATCTAGGATGGCAAACCTAATCCGATTAGTTCGTTCATTTGGATTTTTGACAGGATTTCTGTGCCTTCTTCACATTGAATGTGTATACCATTGAATTTTCGAAACATTTTCTTTTGAAATTTCCGAGCTGTATATAAGTCAGGGAGCAATTAAGGGAGTCAGCGAACAAGCCGCTTCACGGGCAAGGCCTGAGTTGTGGTCGTTGAATTTCGTTTGCCGACGACCTCATTGCTCCGCGTTCCAAAAATCAATGAACTCCTACGAGCGAGAGCCATCGCGACTGCACGTACAAAAGGGCACAACACGCAGCCGTCACCTTCCACCATTCCCCGAGCCGCGGGCTGCTGCAGAAGGCTGGTCTGAGGGCAGAGCGGTGATCTCGACGTCCAGGTGGCCCTCAGCAGCAGGACGGGCACAAGCTTGGAGGGGACGGATGTCGGAAGGGATTCACCGGTAGGGCTCCCGCATTGTTCGCAACCGAGAACATCCATTAACTTCTCTCTTCCTCGTGATTTAATGAAATCTCTAAATTCTCCTTCATTTCTTTGCAACATTGTAGCTTTAAGATTAGAACAAAGACCAGGTAAGCGAGTGTTTTGCTTCAGTAACACCTATGCCGGACAGACGATTTGCCATTAATCGATTTTTTGGTATCAAGGACCTATGAAACATCGATTGTGACTACATAACGTGTTAGAGAATTAATTTAGTACACGTAGGAACAGGATTTATCAATCTTTTCGTAACCAGGGCAGGCAAATAAGTTTTTCTGTCGAAAATACTCTCCGGTTTTCAGCGCACAAGTACAATACTTTCTCTTCTTAGGATGAAAGGAGAGAAGGTAAAAAGTACTGAGTAATGTACTTTACAATAAAAATAAAATTCCGTTAGTAAAGAATGCTGATCCTGCCCTCGGTTCCCATTACGTTTATCTGGTTCTCGTGTGGGATGCAGCAAGTTCTTGGATTGCTCGTGCGCTAATGCTGTGGGTGAGCGACGCGAGGCGTGGATTATGAAGCTCCTAACGAAATTCTGGTGCCTGCAAGCACATGCAAAATGACGTCTGCCTTTACGAAACGCCTCTCTCTGCATAAGCGGCCGATGCTTAGATGGAAAGAACGCAAGAAACAACTTCACCCCCCTCCCGGTCCGACCATGCGCGGCCGCCCCGTGTACCCCCAGCGTCCTCCGTGGCCGGTGATCTTGGCAGTGAATCGGAGGCGGTTTGCCAAATGCTCTGTCACGGCTCGTAAGCCAAATTATGTTCAGAGAGAAACTTGGCGGGATTTGCAAAATCCTATGACAGGATTGGAAAGCCGCAGTTTCAACGGTACACGAGATACGTAACACATTTTCGCAATTTTACTTGAGAGCGAGTTCTGTGCTTGATCGCCGGTTCGGCGAGATAGAGTTGCGTTGGCTCTATCCAATATTTGTGGAAAGATTTAATGAGATCAAAGGGCACAAAATTCTCTTCGTTTTTAAGACAGGTCTCAATAGTAGTCATCCCAAAAAACTTCAGAAGAAGCCCAATATATTATTACGACGAGTAATGCTGCTGCGATCAACTAAGTTTTCACACAACGCTAAAAATTGTTATATATATATATATATATTTTACGCTCTTGATTCCATTCACAGACTGTTCTCATGTCACAGATTTATAATATCCATTCCTCCTCTAGCTCTATGGGACTGAGAGTGGATGGGTACAATTATTAATTACAAGAAAACTTTCAATAAAGAATTTCAGAGATCTCTCATTTGATACTAGTGTAGTAGTACCATCCAAAGAAGGGAAGAAAGAGAAAGGCTATATTTCATACAGTTTCTGCTAATTTGTTTCTTGTTGGCCATCAATTTACAAGATAATAAAAGCAGTACCCCAATACAATACAAAAGCCTATTACTTAATTCAAATTATTGATAGATAACATTGACATTTTTATAAATTAAATTTTCTCAAAATACATTCAATTGCTGATGCCCAAAATTTTCTAATATTAAATAATATTTAATTTTCTGTTATTAAATATATCTCAAGATAGTTCATTGCTGCCCCCTCTTTCTTTGCACATAAAACCACAGATACAAAACAAACAAAAAATCTCCATTTTTCATTATCAAAATTTCGCATTAAAATTATTCTAGGTCCCTGACGTAGCCAGATGCCACTCATTGGTACATTGTAAAACAAGGAATTATCTTCTCTTGAGGAATTGTGTTGATGCATGTTGACCACATGCCGTTTCTTATATTCTGCCTGTCAGCTGGTGAAAAATAACTGAAACGAAACGAACAAAACGTGAACACAAGACGTTCGCAGTGCACGCCAGGCCGCTTAGTCACACAGCCATTGTAGTCGGGCAAGTAAAAGGCCTCCTCGCACTCTGCTCCAAAACAATCTTCAAATCATGCCCAGAGCAAGAGAGCACTAAACTACATGGCGAAGGCTGACGCCCTTTTTCCGTTGTCGGTCTGTCCCGTTTTCAATCGTTGTCTTTTCCTCTTCGCTTGGCGTGTGTACACGAGGAAACTCCCGTCGTGGAAGCTCGCGGTTTTGCTGGTTATTGCGGTAGTCGAATAGCAATGAAGAATAGTTGTTCAAGCACCAAGGGTTCTAATGTTGGAGCGGCGTCAAAAAGCCCGAGTGTCTTTGGCCCAAGGGATTTAATTAAGAAATTACTTAATGAAAGGAAAATTAAGTAAAAAATAAATTCTTATTTATATATTATATTACTTACATATTATATAGATATTTTATTTTTTAATTAATTTTAATTATTCAGATTTACTTATCTATTAAATAACTAGATGTTAACTTGACTCGGTTAGTCTTTTCATATATCCCTCTCTTAGTTCCCTTTATAAGAGAACATGTTTCTATCTTTCTGAACTTACACGTTTCTACAAACCAATTTCGATCGTGGAAAGTAAGCGTTCCAATGTACATGAATGATTGCCTCTCCAAAAGTACTGCAGAGGTCATGATACTTAGCGTCACCCCCAACGGAAAGAAATTCACAACCTTTGAACATACGCTTCCTCGTCGTTGAGATCATAAAGAGTAAAATGGTGAAGGAAATATTAAGAAAAAACGGTCAAAGTGAAGAAAAAGTGTTTGTATATGATAACACGATAATAGGGAGTTTTACCTCCAGGCGTAAGGAGATATCCTTAAACTATTGATCACGTGAATAAACGCCTTTATACGGCCATAATGAACAATGTGCAGAAGAGCTTTAGCTATTGCGACATCACATCATTGCGTATTTTTTTCTGACAAGCATCTGATTCAAAAATATCATATATCCAACGGCCCCTGAGTGACGCAGAATTGCAGCAAATCGTAAGATATGAGTTGTGTTAGCGGCGACGGTCAACGCGTCTGCGCGGACGCAAATACGATTGTTGGCACATATCACACGTCCAAATGATCATGCCGTGGTGGGACGCGATATTTCGTCTCTTGTCCAATCAGAGTTCGTCTTCAACCCGCGCGTGCTAATCCAACTGTCTGTTAGCGAGGTTCTATATAAAACGCGACTGTGCCTTATGTGGACTGCACCAGTACTTATGTCCAACACTCGCCGTCGCACTGCTGCCGCTTCAACAGCTGGCGCGAGAGCTGCCGATACTCTGTCACGCTCAATTGCATAGCCAGTCCTATTCCCGACTGTACTTTGTGAGGTCTGATGTTACTAGCTGAACAAATGGGATTTTACCTTAAACTCGTCAAAAACTAAAACGTTATCTTACTCGTTTTCACGTAAATCATAGAAATGTTCTAGATTTTGAACACGCATTTTCATAGTGTAAAAACTGGATTCACAAATGTATGTGTTCATGGTAGTCAGATGTGTTCTTGCTTTGCTAAGAGTGAGAATTGTAGGACAGGGCTGGATACGGCCGCGCAGGCCAGGACAGGTCAGGGCCTGAACAGAGGGAGCGGAGTGCACGCGATGGCCTGTGCGTGCAAGCTTCTTTCACCTAACGGGCCATCCAGGACGTGGGCGGCACGTGAAAGCCGATCGCGAGGAGGGGAGCGGGGACCTTGCACGACGCTGGGCGGCGCGGGGCG
>BOPP01000115.1:2834289-2844822 GCA_017312745.1 Gryllus bimaculatus
ATATATATATATATATATATATATATATATATATATATATATATTCCCTGATCAATCTGCCTAATATGTTCAAAAATCAAGAGACCGCTGATGATACATGAAGACAAAATTGTAAAGACAAAATTACATCTTGAAATAATGTTTCTCAAAATTTAAATACAGTTTTCTCAAAATATGAGCAATTTTCGCGTAATTTTAAAAGAAAGTGTGACAATTATCAGAAAAAAACTGTAAACAAGATCTTCTAAAAAACTGCTTCAATTTCTTTCCTAAAGAGTAAATTTAATATAATAGACGAAGGCATGAGTTTCATTTAAACCTCCGAAATTTCGAAAATTACAAAAGTTCCTCTTTGATTTATTTAGTCAAAAAACCGTAAAAACTGCACGTGGTATAAGGGGGAGAAGATCATCTGCACATGTTTTCTTCCAGAACTTCCAGAATCCCTTCCCATCATATTAACTATAAATAGTTGAAAGATGAGGAAAGGTTAAAGATAAATAAATAAAAATATTTCTTTTTAAAAAAGCGCAAGATTAGCGACATTTGAAAAATTAGACATGTTTGTTCCTGAGTTATAGAAAACGTATTTGCAACGGTAAACGCAGATTTTTGTGGATGTCGAAGCACTTTTGTGAGTTCAACTAGTATTATCAACCCTTTGCAAATAAGAGAAATTATGTTATGTAGCGATACTAGTTTTACAGTTTAATGCATTTACAGACAAGCAGTGCAGGTGTTCTCTTTTGAAGTTTTCCGTAACTTCAAAAGTTTTTTTCAAATGCTAGTTTGAACTTTTCTTTCATGGTGAAACAATCGTGACCCTCACCCCATCATAATCTATATCCTAGGGCAGGGTTTGAAATAGAATCACACGGCAGAAAGGAAACTTCTGCATCTCCCTCACCGTGCACCAGTAGTAAATGTTAAGTGCCAGACTACCTCATGTGTATGGCTTGCCATTGATGTCTTTTATTAATTTACTCTTGCATCGTCAAGTACATACGTTTGACCAACGACGACAATCAAACTAGACGATCTGCCGAGCCTGGAGAGAATCAAATAATGCGGGGTTTGCCGCATACTGCTGGTTCAGACGGCCAACTGGCAATCGTCCAATTGCCTAATTACGAGTTAAGTTATGTTGTCTGGCATTTACTCCGCCGCGACTCAACAATGCGGTCACAATTTCGACCTCACATTGCTGTGAAGAGGCATTATGTTCCACATGATGAACATAGTTTTGGCTGCTTGGGTGACGTCACGACATGGAGGAGCTCCAGCCACAGAATGACTCGCTAGCCAACGTCCTCCGCGCACACAAATTAGTGTTGCAACGTAGTCACGAAAAATTAGAAAACAAAAAGTGGAAAAAGAACAGCATATTAAACATTCCGACTGAAAATATCCTTAGATATACGGAGAAAATAATGATATTTAACTGCTGTCAACTAGTATAAAATATGATTAGAAACAATTGGGTTTGTCATAGAGAAATACATGAAACGTGTGAAATTCTGCGACCATACTTACATATTTGCTAATTCGTTTATATGTACATCGCTATAATTCCATTCGCAGAAATGGACGTCAGCATCCGCGAGGTGAGTGCGAAGAAGAGCGAGGCGTCGGGGCTTCCGTCCAGAGTCCGCGTCACCTGCCAGGGAGACCTCCGTCCGCACCAAAAAAGGATCACCCGCACACTACCACACACCCGACTTTACGCTCTGACGATTCACATTTTAAGCGCCTAAAATATACTCACTTGACATCAAATTATGTGGGATAACCACCAATAAGGACGGACTTCCCAACTTCACAGGGAGCCCCAGGTGACATGACAGAAATAAAAAAAAATGCCCCAATAGCTTTTAAAAAGAACGTATTTTAGTTTACAAATATGTAAAAGAAATGTTTAACGATTTTTATAGTTGATCTGCATTAAAATACATTAATTTTATTCAGATTTAAAAGTATTTGGATAATTGGAATAATGAAAGTTTAAATCAATTAAATAATGAATCACCAATGGTGTTACTTTCTCGCATTATTTGTAATGGCTCCGCAATATTAAATTAGCAAGTATATCTGCGAAGTGTTTTCAACCAGCAATTGTTTTTCCACGCCGAGACTTGAACTCAGGTTCATGGAGTGACCTAGCATCACGCTTTACCGCTACACCAAGCAGTCGTACTCTGACGTACTAACATAGAGCCGACGTTGAAAAATCTAATTTTCTCTCTGTCTGTCTGTCTGTCTGTCTGTCTGTCTGTCTGTCTCTCTCTCTCTCTCTCTCTCTCTATATATATATATATATATATATATATATATATATATATATATATATAATGTAAGTTGGAATGTAGAAGGCAAAGCCATCGAGCAAGTTCCATCTCATCGGACATCTCCAGTGATTGCCATACATGCAAAGATGCTAGGGAACAGGCCACGAAAAGTTTTCGCTTACCAGGATACTTAAGATATGTAACTTGGAAAAATAAATACCTTAGCATAGAACGTAAAGTTGAAATATACAAGACAATAGTAAGACTAATTTTGACATATGGTGCTGGAACCCGAGCTGATACGAAGAAAACAAAACAACTGTACCGATAAGTAGAAATGAACATATTGCGCTCCATACTAGGAAACGCCAGGAGTGATGGGTAAGAAATCAGGATGTAAGAAAACAGTGTGGAATAACTGATATTACCAAATTTGTGAAAAAAGGAGAAAAGAATGGAAAAACACGAATGAGAGTTGACAGACTGGTAAAGTTAGCCAGGGATATGATGACATCATGAATGAGAAACCCTGGAAAGCCGCCGAAACGATGGAGAGAAGATCTGCAGTCAACATCTAGTGAATCCTCGGAATGAAGCGTGACGAAAAACAGGTGTACAACCTACATAAAAGAAGAAGAAGAAATGTGAACACTTTGCAATTTTCGAAATCTTGTAGAAGTGGAAAAACTCAAGAGTGGAGCGCTTTAAAAACTGTTAATCACTTGTACTGCAGAAATATAAGTCAAATTCAAATTGGAAGGAATCTTGCGCATTTCCTGTAAATAAAGGTTTACGGCAAGGGCGTTGCATGGCTCTGTTTACTTTACATTTAGACTAAGCTTTCAAAACCTGGAAAGCGAAAATGTTCCAATCTAGCTATAAAATTGACGATACAAACGATCAATTATCTTCGCAGAGGAAGACCACGTTTTCTTCATACGGCGAAAACTTCATTACGAATGTTTGCATTGAAGACTAAAATGGAATACATAGTAATAAGAGGAAAAGCAAAGACTATGTATAGATAAATAACTGATATGAAATGAAATCCTGAGAGAATAATACATATCTAGCAAATAGCAGCAACTGTGGGTAGCAGAGGAGGATACTCTCAGTATAATATAAAAGGGGACAGTAGATAAAAGGCAACTGCATCCATTGATAGGGAACAAATGTCTGAGGAAGAGCGTTAAGAAAAGGTTGTACACGACTATCGTATAGAATATTGTCATATACGGATCTGAAGTTGGGAAATATATAAAGAGGAGAGAAATAGCAAAATGAGTACGAACGTACAGCAATGGAATTGGTCCACTAGCGACGAAGGTGTGGATTGTTGAACAAAGTAAAAATGGTGATATTAGAAGAAAGGCAGAAGTGAGTTTCACTATTATCGATACTATTGAGATTAAAAGGCTCTAACTATATGGTCATATAACAGAATGGATTAAATGAGACCGCCTCAAAGGCTCTGGAATTGACACATTGCTTCACACACAGGACGAGGACAATCTAGAAGTACGTGGAGGGGGGAGGGTTGGCTAGAAAAGGATAACCTCCAGAAGACTGCAGTGACAGATAATAATCGGAAGTGCGATGCGAGAGGCACCTAATTGTGTAAAATCTCATAGTGCTGCTCCGTCTCCCGCTGCCTCTAGTTGTATCTTTCAACAATTTTGTAACCTTATTCTTTGTTTGTATGCCGTGTTTAATGATACATTCGTTTGACATAGATTCAGTTTCCATTTTTTATAACATTTCTCTGAATTACGATTCGGACAAGCATGAACGTTTATTACGTGGATTATCAATACGCATCATTCCGAGGGAAAAGAAAATAACGAACCTCCAGTTAAACTATTGCAATAGGTACTGATCATGTCATGTTTGGAGAGCATAAAACAGTCAAAGGTACAAAAGATGCCACAAATGCTGTCATGACGCTATGATTCTCCAATAAACTTAGTAACAGTGTAACAAAATCATCAAACATATTATTGCTTGGAAAAACATGAAATTTTTCAAGGGGTTCACAGTATTTCCATCTCTTTTTTCATCTTAATTGTAATTTAAGGAAAAACCTATCTTCTGGACTGAACACGAAGTTGAAATACATGTACGAGCACGAGGCCACTGGTTTGCCTTCCGTTCCGAAGAAAGACGTCCTGAGGATTTTCGGGTTCGAGTCCGCCCATTGGGTGTACGAGCGCGGTACGAATTGACATTTTTCTCCACCGTACGACATTCGAAACTTCAGAAGGGGAATATCACAGAAAGAAAAGTGAAACAAAAACATCTTCCACCATTCTTTCATCATTCCACTCAATTTTAATGAATCCGTATAATTATCTCGAGAATGATTTCTTGAGCAATTTCTGCCATACGGATTCCTTCGTTTGGACAGTGCATAATGTCAAAGTCATAAATACGGCCCCGAATATTTCTCGGTGCACGGGGCGAAACCTGACCCGTCCGTCAATTCGCACCTGTGCAGGAGGCTAGTGTGCAGGGGGCGAACGGGGAGAAGAAAAGAAGCGGACGCGGGCGCTCGAAGCCCCGGACCCCTCCGGCGGCCCCCCGCCCCCCTTCACCACCCCCGCACCGCAGCGTCCGTTGCACAAAGCGCCCGCATTTCGTGAGCGCCACCACCCTCCTCACCAACCCACCTTTTTGCGCAAAAGAGGGCGGTTAAACAACGCCGGGCGCGCGCCCGCCCGCTGCCTGCCGGCGACACCTCGATAAAGTTCGCATCCGGGTCTCGACGCAAGAACCGGGCGGCGCGCCGCGCGCTGCGGGCGGTGGCAGAGGCAGGGGACGGCGAGGAGGAGAGAGGGAAATGCAGAGATGCGAAAGTCGATGGAGCGATCACAACGGCACTCGGAGGGCGAGAGAAGATGCGAAGTAGACACCGGCGTGTAAGAAAGCAACGACGGTGATGGCTAATGAAGAGGAGAGGACACACGAGATACGAATGAAAAGAGGTGAGTTCGGCACGGTGGGTTTAGCAACCCCCAAAAATGGAATTGTCGATAGCGACGGCGAAACAAACGAGGAGGGAAGAGACCGAGAAGAGAAATGAATGCGAGGGACCAATATATCAAGACAAGATCAAAATAAGAAAGCCAAGGCGGCGTCGTGTAAGGAGAAGCAGGGGGAGCCGGAGGAAGTTGAAAGAGGAGGAGAGACCTCGATAGGCCATCAACAGAAAAGGGAAGAAAGCGACGACGGCGCAAACGGCAGAGGCGGTGGCCAAAGAGGCGACGGCGACGGCGAAGGCGAGCGTCGTGAAACGTCATCGGCAGAAGCCGGCGGCGAAGGCAACGGACGACCAGGAGGTGGCAGTGGCAGTCGCCGAGGCCGCAGCCGGCTCGAGAGATTGGAAACGGGTATCTGCGGCCGCGGGGGCGGAGGCGGGGGCGGCGAAGCCTCTGGAGGGCGCCCTGAGGGCTAGTTCGGTGGCGGGGGCGGGAGAGGGGCGAGAGGGGTGCGGAATCGGAACAGGCGATAGGAGGAGTGGAGGAGGTGCGGCGCGCGGCGCGGCGCGGCGCGGCGGGGCGCGGGCGGCTACGTCAGGGGAAAGAGCCAGCCTGGAGCAGAGCGGAGCAGCGCACAGCCGGCGTGGCCGAGGGCTTCCGCGTTGCCGCGCTCCTGCCCGGGCTGTCTCAGACCCTTCGATCAATGGATACTCGAAAATCGCCGACTTGAACACACAATTCTTATACAATAGTTGTTGCTTTGCGTCAAAAACAAGCATATAAACAAATACATAACACGCCGCTTAAAATTATAACTCTGAGACACATAATATAACATTAACCAATTGTTAACAAAAGAGGAATAATCTTATTGTAAAGGAAATAATCTCCACAAAGTTTTGCAAAACTTTGTGGAGATTATTTCCTTTACAATACCATGGATTACCACAAGATATCCGCTACCACCACGGAATTTGAGGAATAATCTTATTTGAAGATTCTGCAATGAAGAAAAAGCAGCTGCTTCTGTTGTTTCCTACGGCGAAGAAACATCCATTCGTAATAAGATTCATTCTTCTCTTCATTCAATTCATGCCTTCACTATGAATAGAAAATTTATTTCAATTAAAATCATATTACAATGTCAGGCATTGTTTCTACAATATAAAAAGGTCTTAGATTAAATTCTGCTTCTCGTTTTCTGGATTTCATTTACTTATGTATATATCATACACTGTTCCTGGAAATCAAGAGACATGTGCTGAACACCACCACGGCCGAACTGTTTTTATACAATGAGTGACTATACTCAACATCAAAAAGAGAAATAATAATAATATATATTCTAACAAAAGAATGATATATAATGCATTATTTTACTTTTTTATTGTCTAATTTTTCAAAAATACATGTAACAAGTAATGTACTTTAGCTTTCGAGTCAATGACCCCCATCTCGATCAGATTTTGGGTCAGTTTCCCTGATCCATTGAGCGAATGCTGAGAGGGCCCTCCTTTTGCTCTGGACATAAATGTAGCTTCACTATGAACACGTTTTGTTGAACTCTCCTTTTGTAAATGATCTTGACTGTCCAGGTGACGCCGCGTCGAAGACTGTGTGGCCGAACAACAGGCAACACAGCCTTCGACGCGGCGTCACCCGGTCAGCCAAGATCACTTACATGACTCCGGTCACGGAAGCCTACGACTTCATCGAACTCTCCTTTTGCTTGTAATGGTAGGAGTAGAGCTGGAGATGAGTTGCTATTTTGTTGGCAACAGAGAAATCTAATCTAGAGTTCGTATAAGTTTTCTATAACTCGGGAATGAAAATGTCTAGTTTCTACAAATATTGGTAATCTCGCACTTTTTAAAATTGTATTACTATTATTTTAACTTTACACATCTCTCAACTATTTATAGTTAAAATGACAGGAAGGGAGTCTGGAACTCAAGAAAACTTGCGCAGTTCAATTTCTCCCGATGTCACATACATATTTTTACTTTTTTTCTAAATAAATTAATAAATAGACCACCACCGTCACCAGACGTTTCCACGGCATCGTCGTAATTTTCTTCTCCATACTCTCCTGCTGTCATTTGTGAGTCTGTAGAATGAACAATTTTACACATCGCTCGTGGGCTGCAGTAGTGGCACAACTAAAAAAAATACGTGTTCTAAAGTAATACACTAAAGATTTGCAAATTGGTCTACCTTCCAGCAGCGCATATCTTACAGTACAGTATGCCACCAACAAATGGCAGAAATGTAGAAATAAAAAGCTTGTTTTTTTTAAATACAACAATGAAACTTCAAACTCATTTATCTCAACACCTGATATTTTGAGTCGTGTCAATATTGCAGCCCACAAACAATATGTCGTCTTCTGTGTGTCGAGCAGATGTGGTTATGTTCTTATTCACAGTCGTCCATTTCCGGAATTCGTTTTCCATTGTATTCCGTGGTTGGGTACACGTGATTTCTTCATGCGAGTATCAAATTCACGCGCGATTTATCAAACATGTCGAGAGTAATATCTGCTTGGCCTTTCGCGATTCGCAACGCATTAGGGCTCAAAATTGTGCGTAACTGAAACGTTTCAAAATTACTTGGTAAAACGAATTATAATCACAATAAGCGACATTTTCTTGTTGAAACATCAGTACGAGCTGGACGTCATAAGAATTATAATAGTAGCCGACTGATAGCAATAACCGTGTTTACAATAAGTGGCGTCCACTGTATACGAAATTAGTCCTTTAATTAACAAATATTCAATAATTTGGCTCAATCTGAAAGGTATTCCGTCCTCCCGATTCCATCCTGCGGTCAGCTTTTTTCTGTCTTTTACCTACCTTCCCAAAAGGCATTGCCGGAATCCGTCCCGCTCGATTTTCCTCCCGATTGTATGGAAGAGTCCACCAGGTGTCAGTGCTTCAAAAATACCATTTCGCTTTCACATCTGAAGAACCTGAAAGAGAAAGAGAACAAATGCTCATTTTAACATTCTTCATTTTGTATAATGTAATGGACAGGTAGGGTAAAGAAAACGTATTATTTTGCAATTATACTGTATCAAATGTTCTTAGTTTACTGAAACTGGTTTCTAGATACAACATCAGCTGCTCCAAAAAGGAGGGAGAAGGGAACCAAGGTCTTCCTCTAAAATATGCAGAATTAAAGTAAAAATATTTTAGTTAAATTACACGTGAATTCAGAAGATATTGCCACTTTTTGCCTGTTAAGAGGGTTTCTCTCAAAATGGTGCAAGAACATCTATTCGCGATCCTCAGAATGGAAACTTGATTCAATTGTTTCCTCCTTCCCTGTCCCAAATCGGGCTATGCCTTCACGGGTAGCCAAAAGTGCAAGAGTATTATCTGGGAAAGTTGACCGCGGGGTACAATCGGTCGATTCCCGGTTAGGACTACGTTTTGGTTTTATTAAGGATTAGGGAACGCTACAAGAAATTGCATGTCACTAGTGTCTTGTATTGATTTACATTATTATAACTACAGCACGCCCAAATAGACATTACCTCAAATATCTAAACAAGAAAAGACAAAAACATGTAATTTACATGCGAATGCTTTCAATTCAAAAGAATAAAAATTACACATGGACGTGCGTCGATGAAATACAAGTACGTCAGGCATTATACATTGCCTGCATGTTAACACTATATTAGTGACATTTTTCGTCCGAAAAAAAAATAATTGCGGGAAGTATCAAAACACGAGCATCATCCGTCGCAGCATCCGACATTCGAATGTCCTCTTCCGTACACGGCACAATCACAGTGTTTTTCAGCAAAGTGGAGTTAACGAAATGAGATTTTCTGTCTCACACAAACTTCCTTATGACCTTCGGTCAGTCTGGGTGCGAAGGCGGATGTCTCCAGGGAATCCGTACTCTAACCTCGAGGCAGAATCATTCTTGATCATTCTTGTCCACCAATGATTTCCCAGTGTCCTTATCATGATGCTTCATTATTCCTATCCTTCTTTATTCAGGAGTAAGAGAAATCCCTGGAAAGCCCAGAATTTTAGAATGCGGCAATCCAGAATCAACGGATAGAGTTGAAATTACTCCTTGTTCTTAGGGTTTGAACACAAGAAAGTGGTGGACGTGTGTATGTGTGTGTGATCAAAGTTGCCATATTTTCAAAAATAAACTCGACAGAACGAAGTTACCATCATTATCATATAATTATAATCATTATATATATATATATATATATATATATATATATATATATATATATATACCATATAAATCATTTTCAAAACAATAGTAAGCTTAATTGTACACATATTAAAGAACAAACACATAAACTGTGCAATGGTTGTTCTTGCAGTGGTCTCCACAGTTCTGAGGTATCTATTACCTTCGAAGAAAATTCACTGAAACGCAATATAATGTAAGTTATGTTGTTAAAAAAGTAATAAATTAAATTAAATGAAATATCGCGAATTTCTATCAAACAACGTATATTGGGAATTATAATCAGAATTACCAAGCAATGCACGATTTTTAAAGGGATAAATCACGTTGCAGAACAGGAGAAAATACCAGACGTCTCAAAAGAAAAGAAGGAAAAAGGTGGCGTTATCTTTTTCAGTCGCTTTCGTAACAAGCACAAAGCATGCTTAGTGCAATGCTCAGTGCATGTCTCAGTTATAAGGGTTTATGAAACAGAATCCTCCATTTCAGAACGAAAGCGTTCATTGTTTCGGCTGCGAAAGCGCACCGCCAGCACAATGTGCTGCTTTAACAATTGATGAAGTGAAGGGCAAATGAATAGAATGGTGGGAGAAATATCCGCAGGACTCGCCGGACAATGCTACACCACAATGACATTTCAGCTATATGATTTCAAACACCACTATTTAAAGAAGTACCTTAAACAGGGAATACTTAATAATAATGACAAAAACCTTCACATGATTAAATGTAATGCAGAAAATCTGCACTGACAAGGATTATGAGTTGGACAAGCTCGTAATCGCAAATCGCACACCTGATTTTTCGGTACTTTTCCTAGCTTCACTCAAGTTTCGGCAAATGGAAAACACAACTGTATTTCACCAATAACGGCGTACTGTAATGAGCAGTACACTAGCTGTAAGCTGAAATAAAGCAAAAGTGAGTCATTTTTAAATGTAAAAAAATCCCAAAGTTATTTGGATAAATAAGGGAGAAACAGAAATTGACATTTACGCAAATGAATTACATCCTGTTGTAGCAATGGTAGCCTTGCACACGTAACAATT
>BOPP01000115.1:2849351-2862601 GCA_017312745.1 Gryllus bimaculatus
CTGGAACGGCACCTATGAGCCTCTGGCGGAACAAAGCACGCACAGCCCCAGCGCGCCACGCACGCAATTCCAACCCCTTTCGAAAATTGGTCTTCATTTGGTCGGGCGTATACCAACCGCATCCAGAGCTCACCCCCAGGCCCAGGCATAGCCCGACGCCATCACGATCTGTTTACCTCCTTAGTAGGAGGATACATTTCTACGTTTCGCGTGGTCTGCTATAAATAATATTGTTCCATTGTAATGTATACACTTCTGTTTTCAAGAAACATTTGCATGTCCTTTTAGAGCACTGCCAACGTTGAAAACCACCGCTTCGAAGTTTGTGGAAACAAAACATGAAATCACCTATCACGAGCATCATCTTACCTCGCTGACTTAATACACAATTCCGAAGATTCTGCCAGGTTCACTGGTGTTAAAGTTTGTTGCGATAACATCTACTATATGTGTTAGTTACGAATGCAAACTTAACTAAAATGTTTACTCCTTCCGAATCACCGGACGAACGAAACGGGATGAAGTCGGATTACGACTTGTCAGGTAACGAAACATGAAAGGGGATTAGCTGAAGAGTGAGCATGAGGGATCACATGAGGGACGGCGGGATGCACTTGGTCGATTCCCGGCCCCGCCGCTGCCTTCCTTGCCCCCAATGGAACCCCTCGACTCGTAGCGTTAGAGCCACTCGGCGGGGCGGCTGTTCACATGCAGTCACCGCACGGCGCTACTCGGCGCGGGCGAAGGACGGATTCGTGCGGCACCGCCGTGCACCGAGGCCGCCGGGCACCACGTGACGCAGATATGCCAACATGTGTGATGGAAGCCAACGACGAAGATGCCTATCTTTTACTTTTATTAGTCAACAAAAAAAAAGAAGGTATACATTTCAAAACTAGATATTTTCATGCTTTCTTTTTTTTTCCTTTTTTTGTTGTCGAATACTCTTCACAATCGGTATTCTATATTGATGGATATTTTTCTACTTCTGTAATAAAATCATTAGTATTCATTTCCAAAATGCTCAGACCATATGGAAATGACCGACACGTATCAACTCTGACTGCGAGCTATACGACTTCCTGCTGTCTACCCATGTTATCGGCAGCTCTGTGGCCCGTCCGAGTAGATGGCTGGCAATGCGAAGACTGACATTTTAAATTGTGTTCTGCTGGCGGTGCGGCGGCCCCGCGCCTGAGCTGCTAGTGCTGGGAGTTCGCCACCGAGAGCCACAGCAGCGTGACTTTGCCACTCGTATGAATACCTTTATTGCGACCAATGCCTTGCCGCCCACCAGACGCGCCGTTTTGCCTTCATTCGATTTTCCGGTATCTAGGACCCTCAAAACATGGATATTGGCTACACCACGTATTAGAGGATTTTTTTCTTAATTTGCCAATTGGATGGATCCACTTTTTCGTTACCAGGGCCCTGTAGTAAGAGTTTTCTGCCTCTATTCCGTAACTTGGATCAGCACCAATTTTTTTATCGTCCTCGGATATATGCTAGGAGAAAATTTAAAGATGTTTGAAGAAACTCTAAAGCAAATTTAAATTTGGAGAGGTTTATGATTTTCTTTTAATTTACTATATTTCACGCAAAATTACAAGAAAATACTCATATTTTCGAAAAATTATATATGATCGTATTTAACATTTGTATTTAAGTAACAGATTTTCAACAAACTCTGTAATTTCAATATTATAATAGTTTCTCGGTCTGTCCGTCCGTTCCGTCTATCCTCTCCGTCTACTGTCAAAGCTAGCGACTAAACGGTTGAAACATTTTTCTCCAAAATTGATATTCCCTGAATCTGAACAAACTCGAGGGCCTGTTAGTTTAAAAATGATATTTTGTTTTTTGGCGGTACTTTACGTGAAAGTCACTTAAATTAAATTTCTCAAACATGGATAAAAAATGTTGATTACACATTTTCCCAGGAGGGTGCTTAAGTCTTATTTTCGTGGAAATCTCAAAAGTTTGATTTTTCTGCGTCTTCCTGCAACTACAATATTGAATATTTTGCCTTAACCCGGGAGGAGTATTTTTTTCACGTATGGTATTAATTGATGATATTGTACACTCCGTGATTTTCAGCACATTTCACCTCATCTTTCATCTGGACATATATTGCTCGTTCCATGATTGCAGGCTTTACGTCAATTCTCAGAAATTTATTTTCTGTGTCTCTGGGTTCGCAATGCTTCTGCGCGCCCTCCTGAGATGACAAGCAGAACCGATAGGCGCATCGCCCAACGGAGTTCCTTACGATCACCTGCATCGGAAAAGGCTGTATCAACTTTGAGGAGGATAAAAATATAACTGATTCTCCCAGAAATCGCTAGAAACATAAAATTGCAGACGGAAGTTTTCATCGTCTTCGACCTTTGTTTTTACTGTGATCAATACTAACAGAACTATCACGAGTGTTATATTCTAAAATAGCTCAATATACGCCTTCAGAGCAAACACAAGAAGTATAAGGTTTTAAGGAAAAGAACTAACAAGACGAGATGTGAAATTTGTCCACGAAATTTGAAAGCCAAAGCGCCCCGTGAATGTAAGAATTCAATGAAATAGTGATATGTAAATGATATTCATTGTTTGTTTGCAATGAATGTGTATAAATATTGACTACTAAATATAATGCATACACTATGAAAATGGATATTTGAAAAGAGCTTATGTTTATGAACTTCTTTTGCATTATATGAAAGAAAAATATGATTTTGCGCGTCAAGTGTTTGAATATTTTGGAAACTTACAAAAATTATAAATAAAAAGTACACCATTAATGAAGTTAAAAGATGTAAAATTTAAATAAATTTTAATAACCCGTTTAAATAACGCATTATTTTAATTCGTGGTGTTGGAAGTCCTCTATGCAACGAACGTTATTCTGTAGTCCGTTTTCTCTCATTGGACCTGTTACGGTTGTAGGGAAGACCCGTCGTCTGTCAGGTTAATTAAATATGTTCCAAGACTTATCTTAAAATAAAGTCATGTACAAATTTTCAAAAACATCGTATAGTACAGTTCTCTAATTGCTAGGCCGACTTTAGTGGCTCAGGTTATCAACTGATGCCATTGCACTGCCTATGACCAGGAGGTTCTAGGGGTTGAGTGGCGACGGCGACAGGATATTTGACACTAGCTAGATAGCTAGGTCGAATTCAGCTGCTGTCTGGAAGATATTTATAGCGGCCGTCAGCTCTGATCGGAAGTTTTCCGTGATTGTTCCAATCAACACGGAGCCGGTAGCAGTACCCTAACAAACGCCGGCCACGGACCGTGCGCGATCTTCCCTCCCCCTGGCCTATTTTCACCCTTTACTTACACACACTTACACTAACATGCACTACACTACCACATATGCTTGGACGGGTGCTTGGAGCTGAGTCCCGGCTGGGACGGTGCCCCGCTGGCGGGAGATACCTGGTTGTGGAAAACCTCGCTAGTTGGCGTGAAGGTCTTGGCGGATCTCACCATCCAGAGAGGGAAGATCACACATATACACACAAACTCATACACACACACACACACACACACACACACACACACCACCGGAAGGAAACACACTACACCAACGGGGCAAATAACCTTAGCTGTTGGGGCGTCCGGAAACAAAAAATAATGAAATTGCTAAAACCATGAGAACGGAGGCCTAATTTCAAACAATATACCCTTGTGTTACTGATTAGCGACCGTAAGGAGAACAGTAGGATACATAATATCCCGGAATAAGCAACATTTTCATTCATTTATTTTAAATATCTGCAGCGGGCGACGAAGTTAAGGCGACTTGCCGTACATTTTCTGTGCCGTACATTGGTATAATTGCCGTACAATTTCTGAAACAACCGGTTTCATGACTTGTTCGGCGTTGACGAGTGTTTTCTGGGTCACATCGCGATAACACAAACAGTCCAAAACGCACAAACGAATATTAAACATCTGCTGCGTCTTAATGCACTTTTACATAAGAAAAATGTAAGCAGGTATGTTTTGTTTTTCTGTCCAACGCGCAGCTCAAGGTCTACGTAGCCCAACAACAGTGTACGTCAATCTATTGTCGCAAACTTCAATTTTAAACACAGGTCTAACCTACCAAAGTTGGTCTAACCTACCAACGAAATGTAGTCCCTGTTTAGAATATGAATATTTGATTAATTTAAATTACCTATGTATGACAATTTATAATTGATACGAATTTGTTTTTCAGGAGATATTTTCAAAACCGTTTGAGAGTTCCATTTCAGGGCATATACAATTATATTTTTAAAACTAAATACCCCCAAAATTACGGTAACAAAAAATAATAATCACATAACTCGTGATGGTTCGTGAACCTCGCTTGCGGCACGCCTCGAACGCACGAAAGAAGCCACTCCGCCCGGCGCGGCGGCAGCCAACACGCGAGGCCAAACGAAGGCGCCGAATCGCCGCCAAAAACGAGCAGGTGACGGCGCTGGTCGCCCCCCCCCCCTTCCCGTCGCGCCGCACACATCAGATGCACTGGGCGCCGTGGGAGGCCCCTGCAGGCAGGCAGGCAGGCAGGCAGGCAGGCCGGCACCAACCACTGCTTGGTGGAACGCCTTTTCAAATGATTCTTCCTATAGTATAAATAAATGCCCTTCCTTCCAATTCAGGGCAATCAAATTTCATAAATAAATGCTGTTTTTTTCATAAAATCCCTTTTTACATTTCACTCCTGTCAATCTGCAAAAAATATTGTCACGCCACACGTTAGGTAGCCGTCCCGGCTATATAACTGGTAGCTAGGTGAGATTCTTTAAACTTGTGTTGTACTTGTCGATTATATCTGATACCTGTATTTCCAATGGTTGCGGAAATTGAAACAAAACTCTACAGCCTCTGGCCTTTTGAATTTGAACTTTCGTTAGATACCCAAGATATCGAGAAAATTTCAAAAACCTCTATATGACTTATTTCCGATGAGCACAGATATTGAAAGAAAAGGCAACCCCTGGCCTTTTGAGAAGTTCTGCGATTTCAAGAGAGTTTTAATTTGTTTTACTTGAGCAGTGTGCGTGGCATTTTGTGGAACATCATTTTGTGTGGATTGGTTCAGCAGCAGTTTTGCGGGTTCAGGTGAGTATTCATGGAACACACTTGCAGATCACCTGAAGAAGATAGTGAAAAGGCTTTTGAAACATGCAAATAGTTTTTAAAAGGTTTTATCGAATAAACAGCTTTGAAACCAGATATTTATGAAGCCAGATAGTTTTTAATTGAAAAGAAGATTTATTTATAATAAAATGCGACTTTTGAAAACATTAAAGGAATTTACTGATCCAGGGAAACGACACAAATACGTTTTGCGAATATGTTGGCTTACGGCTAGAAGTTGGTTGTAAGTTAGGTTTTCCATATTCCTCTATTCCTCCCGTTCTTTTGAAAACGCCAAGTAGGGTTGCGACGCGCGCGCAGATTTGCGATTCCCCTAAAAATAATGAATGCCCGCCACAGAAACTGACAGGAGAAATGGAAAAAAGGTAAGCGGGCGATCTTATCTTCAACTTCGCCCCTACCCCACCCGTGAACGGGCGGCATCAGTCGCGCCTGTCGCTCCCCTGGCCAGAAGCTAGCACAGCAGGTCTTTTAGAGTCAGCCAGCATGGACGACGCGTTTACACAGCGAACCGAGCCACTGCACTAAGGATCACGGGCTCCCATCCAGTTCTGAGCAGATATGTTCGTCCTTGGTGTTTCGTGTGGCTTTGGTCCGGATGAACACATACGTCCAACAAGAGCGCATGTTAATGATACAATAATAATAATAATAATAATAATAATAATAATAATTTTTTATTAATGAGGTTCAGGCCATAGGGTCTCCTTTGGAAAGAGTGGTAACATCCTAAGAGGAGGAGGACAAGCTGTACATTTACGTCTGTGAGTGCAAAACTAGACACCATCTCGGCATATGCCTCAACCGACTGAGTAAACTGGGCGTTGTGTAGGACTCTTTCGAGATGCAGAGTGTTACTGGCTTCGGCTCAAAAGAAAAATGTTTATTTATGCAGAAAAGAAGTTAAGTAAATGGTGTCGCTGGACTGCAACGTCTGTTGCTCAAATTCGTACCGCAAGATGTGTAATTATTTCGAGCAATACGTGTTCCATTTCAGTGTTGCAAATAATACTGCTTTATACAACGAATGGAAATTCATTTTCGACATTTTTTTTCTTTTTGTGCAACCACAACATCAAGTACTAAGTTCTGGAAGTTGGACAAAACATGTTTTTGTGATAAATTATTTAAATGATGATCTATCGTCGCATGCTTCTATCTATAATATGGAACATCTTGTTAAACTGGATTAAAACAGTCACACATTTTTATAAAGACATGTGCATACCACCTTCGTTACTCTGATGACGTGCTAAACAGCAGTCTAACCTCCAAAGTGATCCCCGAGGATGTGGTCGCTCCTTGCCTAAAGAACGTAATCGAAACTGATAAATAAATTTCTCTTGAATAGAGAAATTAAACAAAGCGTAATTCATTGTCTAAACCATAAGAAAACCTCTTCCCATTGAGAATTACGAATATATTATTACCTCTTCGACCACAACAAACATATATAGTCGTGAATTAAGGAGATGATGATCATTATAATAATCATAGCAATAATAATAATAACAATAACAATAATAATAATAATAATAATAATAATAATAATAATAATAATAATTTGCCAATATATTAAAAGCGGAATGTGCTTCACTGCACACATTCAGTGATATCATTAACCAGGCTCAGGCCGAAAGATCGGCATGACATTTTCCTATCGTCTCCCGCGGACATTTCCTAAGCCTTATGACACCCTAGGCAAGAAGCCTGCGCCTCGCTGCATCCCAGATATTATCGCGCTTTCGCGAGGGGACCACCACATTGCTTCCCGTTTTTGGTGTCCCTCTTGAGTAACAGGAAGAGCTCGCCGAGACATCAGTGCTTCGATCATCACCCTTTCACTCTGGTTTTTGGAGACGAGGGAAGAGGACAAGAACAAATGTTCATTTTAGCGTACTTCATTGTCTTTTTCCTCGGTCCAGGAGGCGCGGCGGTGCTGACAGCCGTACTCGGTCGCCGGCGTAGGCAAGGGGGGAAAGTCGCGTCTCGCGCCCTCCCCTTGCCTAAGCATATGAGCACAGAGGTGGTTTGCCACCGGCCTCACATGCACAGGATGGATGCTACGGGTGGTCCAAAGAGGGGAATGATGACGACGGATTATTGATCACGAAGGACAGGAATTAAGGGCGCTAAACATCTATGAAATATGCACAGGAAAAACATCGAAAATATGCACTAAAAATGTGCTATAAAATTTATTAACCCATAATAACACTGCCTCTCATCACTTTTACCCACAATACATTCATTCGCGCTCAATGCAAGATCGAAGCGTTGTATTAGTTAGTATCCACAATGGAATGTAGAAACTGATACAGAGGAAGAATTCATCCATATTAGCATGCAAACGTTTTTTTTTTGTTTTTTTTGTTTTTGTTTCTCAAGCGAAAGAAAGCGCAGCTATCTCTTCTGAGCCGTTCTGGCGGCGACGCGGCCAGCACAGATCGCCCAGGATACCGGACGAAAAGTCACCAATACTCCATTCCGCAACTCTGTGTCAGTCTGACTGACTGACTCACTGACTGACTGACACTGTCTCTTCCTGTCTAACTCTGCATGTGTGAGTCGGTCTGTCCGTCCGCCTGTCTATCTGTGGTCAACCGTCTAGCGTCTAAACTGTTCAGGGGATTATCTTCAAAATTGATATTCTTCCTTCGATTTGAAAAAAATATTTTCTCAACAATTGCTCGGAATTTTTTTAAAAACTTTATTCTCGAAGAGCGGAGAGATCATGGATAGCGTAGGTCACATTTTCGTTGATATTTCAAAATACTCCAAAATTGCAAACGTTCACATTTGTATCGGCCACTTCGTAGAACTACAATATAAAAACGCACACAAAGGTTTCACAGTAATGTGGTGTACGGCACAATGGAGATGAATACACAGTTGGAAAGTTTTTTCTCGCCACAGCAGGTTTCAATTCTTGAAAGTAATGAATCATTAATGACAAGCATAAACCACGTCGTTGAATCACTACGTATTTTCTCTCAATCGAAGCGCTACTCAACAAATTTCAACAATAATTTGATAACTTAAATTCGGTTTATTACTCATAGAATAAATACGATACTTGGGGCATAAGTCATGGCAACATATTTTTCCCTCATGAGAATACTAACACGGGTGGAAAATGTGATATACACACAAGAAAGGGCAAGAAATGTAGTAAGTATAAGTACATGGGCATCTAACGTCACACCAAAATAGGATTTTTCATATTTATTAAGATATTTGACATGTCAGTACTGGTTTCATGTTCCAAATGCAGCATTATAACATGTACGAGTTCACGATTTCTAAAGTCTAACATGCCCGTTCTAAAAGCCCGATTAGGCAGATGCTCGATTACCGCACATGCCACATCGTTTCGCGCACTCATAGGTCGTCACGTGCCTTGCTGATCATTGGTTGCCACGCGTCCTAGCAGAAACTCTCCTGCCCATCTCGCCACTGTCCGTTATGGAAGGTCATTATTTCCAAAAGCTTCCACCAATTTTCTGCGACATTCTCGGGCATTTCTCCCAAAGAGAACGGCTGACGTATGAGCGCTGCTTAATAGGGTTACATTCACCTCGTACGGCGATAGTAGGACAACTGATTTCACAGTGCTCTATGGGATTATTGAGACATCCACATAGCCGTCTGTTGTTGTGTGCACACCTTTGTGCTGCATTTATTTCACGCGAAAAAAAGTGTGTGATCCAATAGTATTCCTGTTAGAAAAAAATACTTGCCATGACAGAGTGTCAATACAACCAGGAAACGTAAGTTGTAGAGAACACACGCATACACACTTGCCAAAGATGAAGTCGATCCACAAGCCGCCACAGGCTGCGGGTGAAAGCAGTAGGGCATTTCCGCCTCTGCCACCTCGGGCTCTGGATTTTACCTGTAGTTATTATTTGCACATTTCACATCTTTCGTGGCTGACTTTGCATCATATTGGCTATGCACAAATAACTCAAAATCACTAATGCACTAATCCTACTTTATGTATATAGAGTAATTGTTAACAACACAGTGAACGTTTACTCGCCTTTACATCCCAAGGAGAAAATGTATTGTAATCGTGCGCCCGGAAACGGGGAGTTTTTGACAGAAAACTCTTATTGCTGGACCCTAATAATGGAAAAGTGGATAAATCTTATTCATATACATAGTAATTTACTTCCTTTAACACGTTGTGTAGTCAGAATCAATGTTTTATGAATCCTGGATATCGCAAAATCGATTGGCGGCAAAACGTCTGTGTGGTCTATGCTCTGAACCATTCAGGCGATTTTCTAGATGCTTGATATTCCCAGATCGATTTAAGGGCATAAAACTTTGCGAGTTTGAAATAGATATTTTAATTTTACTTCTGAATTGACTTTACATGAAGCCTTAAGATTTTCCATTTTTTTCTTCAAAAATTGCTCCAAATATTTTCATTAAGTTTTGTCCTCGGACTTTGTATA
This sequence comes from Gryllus bimaculatus, assembly GCA_017312745.1. Classification (NCBI taxonomy): domain Eukaryota; kingdom Metazoa; phylum Arthropoda; class Insecta; order Orthoptera; family Gryllidae; genus Gryllus; species Gryllus bimaculatus. The sequence continues at coordinate 2,858,966 of BOPP01000115.1, forward strand.
GAATCCTTAAAAGAATAGCGCAGGTATCATTTACGTTGAAATTCCTGACTTGTCGAAAATTGCAAAATTCAAAATTATTTTTAAAAGAACTTGTCGTCTTCCTACTACTACAGTATTGAAGATCGAGTTTTTCCTCTTAATGAAATCTGTTTTTCAAAGACAGAACTTGAAAAAACATCCAGTACAATGTTTTTCCAAAAATTATTAGTTTTTGCGTATCATCGCGCAGAGTATGGGCACTTAATTTCAAATTATATTTAATTTAAACAATTATTTTCTCAAAAGTGTCTTGTCATTTTTTTCAAATTTCGCCTTTCTATGTATAAAAGAACGGTAAAAAAATGGCGCTACTTTCGGTTAACTCACTATTTTCGAAAATTGCAAAAAAGGTAACATTCCAGAACTACAAGTTTGAAGATAGAGAGTTTTGCTTTTAAAAATATTCTCTAAAAATTAGATCTTAAAAAACGGTAAATTACAATTTTTTTAAAAAGGAAAAAGTTATCGCGCAATTTCTGCTTGAAGTTATTGCAACATATAAACAAATATTTTCTCTAAACCTGCTCCACATTTTTCCCACGGATGGAAAATGAACGCTTAAAAGAAAGGCGTTTTTCTCATTTTCGTTGAATTCTGGATTTTCGAATATTGCACATTCAGAAATAGCGAGAGTGTTCTGCTGAATCATCATGAGTTTTTACTGTTCTATTGTTTCTAGTAATAGATAAATTGAATTAATTTTTGTTTTCAAAATGAAACATTTTTTACTCTTAATTTCATTACTATTAAATATAAGATATTTAATAATTAGAGACAAGAAAATAAACTAAACGTTGAAATTCAGGAAGTCAGGCCAATGAGTAAAGCACAAGCATTTAAAGAATGTTATTAGATTTTAGAACCGAAAAATATTGTTTACTTGTTGAAATGATTGTAATTCTGCCTCACTGCACAGAGGAGCATTTCAACGATTTATTTAAAATTCATGTTCTTTTAGATACCTGATTTGGGCATATTTTCAGCATTACCTTCGCTTGAAATTTCGAAAGAAACCATTAAGATAGAGATGGTATTTGTCAAGAGTCTCAGTCGGGAAGAGTGGACGGGTTGGGAACTGATTAGATTTGTGTGCTAGAGTGGAGTTGAGAGAGGGTGTTGTGAGTGGGGGCGTTGAAGGGGTGGTGGGAGTGAATGGGGTTGAGTGTGGGGCCGCAAACAAATGTGCGAAGAATTGCGCGTGAAATTTTGCGTCCGAGTGAGCTCCAAGCCGCGCGACGAGCTCCGAGCGCCGAGTGTGCGAGGCAGCGCGGCGGTGGGCAGGATCGCGAGCGGCTCAGTCCGTTGCGTGATGTTTCCAGGCACGTCAACTGCTATGGTCATTAGTTTTGTTAATGAAGTGAATATTCAAGCTCGGGAGGTAGAGGTTTCTATCATATGACGCTGAAATGTCGATCCGGCGTTGACGTACATATCGGCTTGTGGGGCATTCTCCCCAAAGGTCGACGGGTCAGCGCTCCAGCCGAGAGAAGCTGTGAGCTACGTATATGTGGTAGTGTAGTGCATGCAAGTATGGTGATGGTGTGTGTGTGTGTAAGAGAGGATATAACAGGGAAGAGGTAGGAAAAATCGCGCGCGGACCCGTGGCCCGTTTGTTAGGGTACTGCTCAGGCATGCACCTTGTATTGATCCGAGAAACCACGAAAAATTATGAGGGCAGCCCCACCGCACTCGAACCTTCGAATCTCGTGGCCAGAGCGGCTGCAGAAGCAGCGCCAGTGGGCCAGGCGGGCCAGGCGGGCCCGGCCGCCTCCCGCGTCAGCTACGCCCTCCCCCTGGCGTCGCGTCGCGTCTCGTCGCGGCGCCAGCTCCGCTTTTTTCAGCGTCTGCGTGACGCACACCAAGGCCTCGCAACACGAGCCCGCAACCGCCCCCGCCGCCGCCGCCGCCCGCTTCGCGCCGCCGAAATGACTAATAATGACCGCCTGTTTCGTGTCATAATTAACACAAGCACTCGCCAGCTCTTTCCAAACGTTTCCGGAAGCCGCGGGCTGGCTTTGTTACGCGAGTCGTCGTTCGGCAAGGAGCCGTCCTGCCGCCCGCCGGCAAAAGTGGGTTCAGCTACCGCAGCAAATGGAACAATTTGGCATCAAGGATCTTATTACGAGGTCCGCCTGCCAACCCATTACTGGCAAGCTTGTGATGACGGCCATCGTGCCCTCTTTACGGCCATTATATGACAAAAAACAAATGCACTTGAATCATTTTTGAACGCGGTGATTCATCAGATGCCGACTTCAAGCATCCTTTAACATTTCACAATCCCTTTGGACCGAATCATTTTCATAGAGAAAATGCATTGCATGCATTATTGTTGTTGAAAAAAATTCCAAAACTAATCACTTGTTCTATTGTTTTAGTTCTGATTGTTGGTGGGCTGCATATATTTAGCTTACTCGAATTCTCAAGGCACCAGTTCATCAAATCCACAAACGTCATAAATAATCCTCTCCTCAAGCACTCTTCAGTCCTTATTTCAATTAAAAAGGAACCTGCAAACGTGTTCCAAACAGCAAAAGAAATTCTCTCCGCCACTAGATTGGAAATCAGGTCTCGTTAGTCAACACGCCAGCCAGGCACGTTGCGGCTAAACCACCAATCTCATGCTGAAGCTAACATTCCTTACGCGAAAAAAAAAACGACTGGTTTCTCGGATTATTTCTAACTTTTGCCCCGGCTTAGGTGGCTCAGGGAAACAATGTGTGACTGCAGTGCTTATAACCGGACGGTTCTAGAGTTCAAGTCAAGACGGTGGCAGGATTTTCGACACTAGCTAGTTGAATAATTTGTTATTATTGTCATAGAGTTTTTAATACTTACATTATTTCACAAAGGGATCAATCACTATTTGTTTTAATAGAAGCTAATGTTAGACTTTTCAATAATTGCATGTACACTTTCCCCAAATATTTGAAGTTATCTAGTGTTAGAATAACCGTTTCATTGAGAATTTGAATATAAATATAGAATAATACTATGACTTCAAGGCATTTGCAGTTTAATTTCTGAATTTTCAAAAGAAAGTTTGTGTTTTTCTAAGCTCTTACGTTCGTTTGGTCACAGGATTTTCAAGTATTAGGTGAAGTTTGTATAAGAAAGAAGTTGCAATATTATAATACAACATTACTACTAATTAGTAATACTACTAATTAGTAATACGAGACATTATGTATTGCTACCAGTCTCACATTTAACGCAAGGCAAAACCGACGACTCCTTTAGACACGAAGAATTTCGAGAAATAATTTACGGTCGGAACCTCCGGTTCTTTCCGAGAAGCATCAGGCCTTTGTTAGGGGCGAAGCGAAGATGCCAGCCCACGGAACAGCTGATCTGCCCTCAGGAGAGACGCGGGGCCGGGCATTCCACGGGAACAGGTTACCAAGGGCGCAAGGCGGAGAACCATGGGCGAGGGCGAGGGGAGCGAAGGGGGAGGGGGACCGAGGGGAAGACGAAGGCAGGTTCCAGCTGCACCTGGCCGTCTGGGAGCCGCCAGGCACCGCCCAGCACCTGCTGCCTTCGCCGCCGCGGGTCGTGAGGGGTGGAGGAGAGGAGGGGCTGCAGCGCTGTCGGCGCGGG
>BOPP01000115.1:2865599-2878272 GCA_017312745.1 Gryllus bimaculatus
GGCGAAGCGTTCGTGTGCCCTCCCCACGGTAACAGACCGGGCCCCACCCGCCTCTCTCACTTCCACTCCCAGGCCCACTCTCAGGACGCGACATGAGAACAGCAACGGCGTCATTACAGTGGCTACCTGATACTGAAGCGCCGCGGGCCGGGGGCGGCGGGAATGGACAGGCGAGGAGGGAAAGCAGCGCGTTGCCCCGCCCGCTCCCGACCACCGCCCACTTCCTTTCACGCCCTCACTCCCACTCCTGTTCCTTGCCCAACACTGACGCCGCACCGCTGCACCGTCCTATTCTTTCGCTCGCGCCCTGCCATCCCGCTCGAGATCGACGCCTTCCTCGTGTCTTCGTTGTATCCTGGTCTCCTCCTCCTCGTTTCCCTGTCTCGCTTTCATGACTCTCCTTTTCCAATTGTCTCTCCCGTTCCACACACCCCCTCCGCCGCTTCCACTCCCGTATCTCCTCAGCTTCCCATCCTTCTCCAGCTCCGCTCAACCCCGCACTGCATCGCCTGTTCCGAGAGGCTCCGCGCTGGTGTTTACCACCGCATTAATGGAAGCGTAGGAACAGGACCCCGCCAGGTACCCGCTCTGGCTCGGGTTCACCCGCTCGGTTCGGGCCTTTGCGAGAGAGTCGACGTATTTTGGTGTTTTACTCTTGCGTCGCTTTTGGCTTTTACCATCTCACACGGAGAACAGTGTTATCCGTGACACGAATCGCCCACACCAAAATACACCAGCCGCCAACATAGAAATCCAGTCTCAGAGTGCGATGAAGGCCACAGAAAAAGAAACATTGCATTCGAATTTACTCAAGCGAAATTAAATTGGCAAGAACGTTGAATTCATTGTCATTAGTACTTTTCTCTCTATAAAACGTACTACTACACTTTTGCTATGTTGAATTTTGCAATTTTCGAAAATACAGCATTTGCTGAAAATAAGACCAGCACAATTTTTTACCGTCCTTTCTGAGATAAGGGGAGGATATATGAACCAAACATTTTGAGACTTTTTGAGAAAGTAATTGATTAAAAATTGTCTATATTTCGCGCAAAATTTCATATTTTCGAGAAAAAATGGCCATAACCTTATTTCAATAACTTTGAACAACAGATTAAATTACCGAAAAAAAAGAATTAATTAAATTTTGATTAAACAACAGAAAGGGCATTTAAAAAAAATTGATTAAATAACAGAAAAAACTATATTTAACGCTTTAGTTGAAGGACACTGAAAAAATTAAAAATTTAGGTAAAAAGTTCAACGAAAATGAGACACGCGCCAATGTTGTTCAATCAAAAAACTTAGTGCCATTTTCCATAATCTTCTGAAAATCTGATTGAGGCTTCCTGTAAAGTACCCCCAAAAAGCAAAATATTGGTTTCAAACTTGCACGGCTTCTCGTTCGTTCAGTTCAATCGGGGAATGTCAAATTTCTAGAAAAATGTGAGAACAATTTAGTCTCTAGGCGCTTTAGGTTGACAGACGGACGTTCCGATGTCAATCGATTTTTCGGAATGAATGACCCATAAACATGTGTTCTAAATACACAACATGTTAAAGAAACTAATTTAATACGAACAAGATTTACACTATTTTACGTTACCAAGCGAGCACAATATACCAGCACCCGGGCGGCCTGTTAAGCCCGGGTGCTGGTATATTGTGCCTGTTAAGCCCGGATGCTGGTTTCTGTCCAAATATAACCGTCTTCCGGCGCACGATTCCAAAACTATCTTCTTACGAAGTAAAATGGGAAAGTAATAAAACCTATATCAACAATATTGTACTTTTGAAATATTAATTGTTTGCAATATTAGAAAATAGTTTCACGAAAATAAAACCAGGAATAATTTTATATCGTCCTTCCTCAGATGCACAACCCGTAGGTAATCGTAAAATACTCTTCATTGTTAGACATATTTTTAATTTAATGTCATTCAGTAATCGATTTATTGTAGCAATAATGGTGCGTGAGATCGTTTTGAAATCGAAAAATGCCCGTCGACCGCTGTCTCTGGCTCCTCGTTGCAAGCCATGCCACGCATCGATGTGTGACGTCACGCTCTTGTGGGTTTAAAATTGCGAAGCATGAGCATTCTCCCCGCATTTTAATACTGCCACAATAGCACAGAAAGCGCCATACGCTGTCACCCAGGAGTGCTGGGATCTCACCGCCGCGTGCCTTGAAGGGACTCGGTGAATACCAGATTTCCTCCTTCGTCTAATGTAACTGCATACGCGTATATTGTCTTCCTAATTTACGCGTTATTATTCAGCCAAACCTCAAATGGAATGTACATATAACAAAATTAAACACTAAATTAAGTTCGTTATGTTTCGCATTCAGAATTATTTCAAATTCTGTCAGCATTCATGCAGCTCGTTGCGCGTATTTTGCAATGTACATTCCCGCCTGAGATATGGTATAAAATTCTGTGGAACTCATCATGTACTTCTCAGACCTTTACATTGCAAAAGAAAATTATTGGAATAATGAAACAATGCCATCCGCGTTACCCTAGCAAACCTTTCTTCATTGAGCTTGGAATCTTACCACTGCCTTGCCTATACATTTACGAATCTGTAATATTTGTCAAAAGTGACTTACTTAACGATGGGAATATATTTTCATGCAATACTGATATTTATAATTACAACACACGTAGTAAAAATCACGTTCATCAAGTGTCAGTATCAACAGCTCAATATCAGGAATCCACATACATGTACGTTACTTTACAACGCACTGCCAAATGGCATTAAACAATTGATGTCGGTTCACAAATTTAAGTTAAAATATTTTCTGCTGAATAACTGTTTCTATAGTACTTTATACTTTATATTAGCTTTGTTGATTTAAAATGTACATTTGATGAGGGCAGTTACTAAAATAGAAAGATCGGTTGGGTTGATCAGCAGTTGTATTCTGCGATTATGCTTTTCCACTTACTAGTTTGCTTCCTAACGCCTACGATTGCCTGTGACTTTCGAATCATAATTCCGTTACTGATGTTTAGTACAATACGTGTTACAGTAATAATTTCCTACATGTAGGAAAAATATATACACTTTTTCGTGACCAGGTCTCGACGATACGAGTATTTGTTACTACGCCCTGATGAAGGTCACAGTATGGCGACCGAAACTTTGGCACCTGTGCCCTGGACGCGGCGTCTCCCGGATAGCCAACTTAACACTCTTCGGCTGCAGAAGCCTACTCTCTCAATACGAGTATTTGTTTCGGAATTTCGATGATTTCCATCGGAACATTTTAATACTTTCTCTTTACTACACAAACGCAGTAAGTCTGAATACCAGTCAAGAAAGAAAAAAGGGGATGGCGAGCGGTTTACCACTACAGTACACGCACAGCCAGCTAATACTGAAAAAAAAAAAAAAAAAAAAAAAAAAAAAAAAGCTCCCGCTGAATGAGGTGCAGGAAGTGCTTAGGAGCCGCCAATGGGGTGCGCGCCGTCGCCAAAGCTTTTCACTTCCCGACGGACGGGGGCGGCGCTAGGTCCTTCGGCATGTTGCTACATATTAAGTCCTGGCGCGAAATTGACTTCTATCGCCCGGGTACCTGCATTTCTGGCGTCACTTCGTTAGTGCCAAGGTGAGCACGGTCAGGAGGAGAGAGGTTGGGGGCCCCGCGCCACCCGGGCTTATCAGGGGGTATACCCAAGTTGGACTCCTGGCTTCGTCGCGCAGTACCCAATACTTATGGGTTATTGAGGAGAGAGATGTTCTGCCACATTGGGTAAATGATTTCCATTCCAGAACCGTCCTGAAAAGTTGGTAGCTCCGAAAAGGTGTAGCAGGGGCGGGACGAGAATACGACGGCGACGACGACGACGACGACGACGACGAAGAAGAAGAAGAAGAAGAAGAAGAAGAAGAAGAAGAAGAAGAAGGACGGTTTGTCCTCCTAAAACTTAAAATGTGTCATGCACACCCAAATGTAATAAAACTGAAAATAATTTAAACGATTAATTTTAACCAAAAGAAGAAGACATAGTAGTGAACCGGGAAGAGAACAGCTCGTGGAGCCCCTGCGTCTCAGTGAGTATCGCAGCCCGGGCAAATTTTTGTGCGTGTCGGAAACATTTTTGCGAGGCAACTAGTATTAAAATATTATCATCAACTGATTGCAAATAATAGAAAGTATGTGATATTGTAATCCCTCTAGTTTCCTTTGTTAAACTATTGCCGTTCGACTTAAAGTGTAAGAAGAGTAAGCAAACTGTGCCACCATTTTACCACATTGCACCACAACAACCGATTGTAAATGAGCACGAAAAGTGAGGACGTCAGTGGGGACGGGCCGCGAGCAAGGGTAGTGGTGTAGGACAATGACAACGGGTAATGAAGACCGATAGTGAAATGGAAATTGAGGACGGACACATCGGGAAATGAGACGGGAAGTAACGTGTGGCGGACTTTAATTATCTGCTCACTCTCGCTGTCACATTCTGTCTTCATTAACCGTCATAATCCCTGCCTCCGCCGTGCGTCCTGAAAACAGGAGGCAATGCAACTGCGCGCTTTAATTGAAATTTATTCACTCAGAAGAAAGTCAGTTCTGATGAATAACCAGATATCAGAACAGTATGTGCCAAATAGAGAGAAATAAACAGGATACACATCTCTCAAAGTCAAACGATTAAAACGCACAAGAAATTTTACTCCTTGTAGAAGTTAAGTGTAATTTTGGGTTCCTGACAAAGTACGAGTTCTTAATATCTACTCGTAGTCTTCTATTTCAGGCACAAGCAGCTCATCGCTTGCGGGCCGCATGAAACCCTCGAACCGTCTTGAGGCTCTTCTGGTAAAGATATTCTGAATACACTACTTTTTTGAACAAACGGATTAAATTATTAAATTGTAACCTAAAATATTGAATTTCTTCAATGAAAAGTAAGTTGAAAACGCGCTGATGGAGGGGTAGTGAATGTTTCCTTATGTGGTCCGCGGGTATGAAAAGGTTGCAGATCCCCGTTCTAGTGGTAAACTTTCTAGTTACTGTAAATCGAGTTCGTAAAACAATTATTATTAAAATACATTATTTAACGCAAGTTTTAACCAAAATTACCGGTGAGTCATTGACGTTTTCCCTTTCACACTAAGGTCGAAATGTTACACAACAGTCCACTTTCCATCTGCGAATTCCAATGCTTATGCACGGACATGCTACCGTTGATACATCTAACAAACCTTCACAAAACCAGACATCCCTCCGGACCGAACTGTCGTTCAATGTTTCCATTGCCGCAAAGTGCACGGCAGTGCTTTCGCGCTCCAAGAGTCACACAGCAAGGCGTTGCGTCCTTCGCTACGGAGGCAGAGCAGACTACTAGCTCCCGAGTCTGACCCCAGACAAATGAAAAACTTCCAATGCAAGATAGCTCAATGCAGTGTTATACGTTGCTTTCACATAGATTACAGGAACAGCGATATCCAGTGTGAAATTCGACATATGAAATGACCATCCTTGGTTAATGAAGAAATGTATAAATAAATGACTGAATATAAACACCTCATATTAACAATATTAAACACCGAAAAGTAACGATTCACTTTTCAGAAAACTTCAGTGACTTATGATGTGACTGGTCCATTATCTTCACTTATTACGAAATTCGAAAACACAATGGTTGCGTTGTTAAGAGAAAACTTCTGTCTCCGATAGTTCGAAAAAGTTCGTATAGTATAGCCTTCAACGAGCGTATAATAATTGTCATTATGCGCGAGTAGAAAACAATAATTTCTCTACGACTCTGAAATACAAATATTTAGTACAAGTTTAATGACCGAATTGACTTATTTCTGCCATCTGTGATTGGTACAGTCGAGATTAAACTAGTGCAAAGACTAATTTAGTGCGCATCTTACAGCTAGTTCCTGTATCTACAATCTTACCGTATACTATTTACGGCATAATCGACAGCGATTAGCACGCGATTAGCAGGCTTGAATAAGCAGTCCATGTTAGAATACGCAATTTCGAATTACACATATATCTCACATATTTTCTACTATGCTGATTTTTCATTATTGACTAAATAGGTCCTTATTTTGGGGGATAATTCGCGCATTTGAAATTTTAAAAACATCTAATGACAAAAATGATACGTGCCTGTGAAAATGTAAGTACATGTTTGGAATCAGCAGAGATACATAGTAAATTACGCATAATTTCATTTCTGATAATGTTTGGTTGTTGACCTGTATTATTAAATGGACGTACATAAATCACCTATTTTCAGGGACGGTCGCCTAGAGTTTTGTAAACCACAAGCCACCACTCTAAATTGACGAACCGGCGAATGACGTCATTACCCATCAATTTTCCCATTCAAACAGATGGTTGGGAAAGGGCACAAGAGCAGCCGTTCTCTCGAGCGTACAATGATACAGTTTCTCTATCTTCTTGCGTAACGTTCTCCAGCGATTGGAGGTGGAGCTGTCAGGCCGTTGTTGGGAGGAAATGGCTCAAGCTGACAACCGGGAAGCACCGCTGGCCCACCTCGCTGATTGATTAGTGATTTATTGATTGATTAGTGATTTCGGGCACATCAACTGCTAAAGTCATTGGTCCTCCAAGTGTAGTGCATGTTTTTAGACGGGAAGTGGAGATGATTTTCCCCCTGTATGATGAGATCCGATGCCGACCTACCGTCAGCTAGCGGGATTTTTCCCAGTCAGGTATCTCCCTCCAGTAGGGCACCGCTTCAGCCGGAACAAGTTCTAAGCTCCCGAACCGGACTACCGACACGTGTGGTAGTGTAGTGCATGCAAGTGTGAATATGTGCAAATTTAAGTTTGATTCACCAATAAATTTATAATGCTCTTATACAAAAAATTGCGAATGTAACTCGTTTATAATGTTGCTTTATTTCATTCGTATAAATTTGAAAACTCGCTCTAGCTGTAGCTCGTTTTTGCTACCCGCTGTAGCTCGTTTTCAAATCATGTACTCATGCAATACAGCCTAACATTATAAACTAATTGCATATACTACTATTTATATATTATATCCCTTTTTTCAAATTAATTATATATTCGACTGGTTTCATTACACCTTTATAGACTGACATCCTATATAATGTACTGTAAGATTTTTTCGATAAAGAAAACATTTCAGATAAGAATACACTTGAAAGAAATTAGTCCAGAACTAACGCCACAAATGCGTGCGTGTTTTCTCTCATGTGCGTACCTGGATTTCGTTTAAATGGTATCCCTCAATCACTAGGTCAGGAACTTTGCGGTGCAATGAAACCATAAAACAGGGGAAATAAACTAAGTCAGGTTATTCAAAACATTTAATAGCATTTTTTTAAATTTAACATCTAGAATCAATATGCTTCAACGCGACATCAGAAGTTATTGCGACAAAAAAGCCAAAGACTGATTGATTCATAATTCGGTTAACTGCTAAGGTCAGTTGTTCCGTAATTGGAGTGCACGTTTTTATCGCTAGAAGTAACGGTCTTATTTCCCCCCTGGACAGCGGGATCGGCGCCGACCAGCGGCGCACCGCGCCCCAGCCACGACAAACTCTAATACGATTCTGCCATGTGTGGTAGTGAAGTGCGTGCGAAGGGGCGTGTAAGTAAGGGTTGAAGATAGGACATGGAAGAGGAAGGGAAGTCGCGCGCGGTCCGTGGCCCATTTGTTACGGCAATGCTCCGGCATTCGGCTTGGAGCGACCACGGAAAACTACCGGTCAGAGCCGCTGGCTGCTAGAATTCTCATCCGCACAAAGACTGAATTCTATCTACTATTTTTTTAAATTAAAAGTTAAGGGAATTTATTATAATACAATACATAATATTATTTATTTGGCCACGATTGGCCAAATAAATTATATATATATATATATATATATATACACACATTCTTAAACAGGAATGCTCACTCCCACGTTCACACACAACACGAACACACACTTGCCCTACATAGTATTCATGCATACATTTACATGAAGAAACATACACTTAGTTACACCTAGTAAACATGCATAGATATACATATGCATTAAAGTAACCAGTTATACAATTTATTTTTTAAATAGAAACACAATGTGGATTTTTTTAAGTTCGCTCTTCAAACATCTAAATTTGTTCCCCACCCACTCTCTCACGTAACTTCACTACACTTTCACCATATCTTTCTTTGATTAAAACAACTTAAAGTAGCTTTCCACGGCACTGCACTACACGTAACTTTATCTACAATTCGCTACAGTTCACTTGAATTATGTGTTCTAAACTACGCGGTAAAGTAGATCGGCTACATGTACGTCTTCTGAAAACACCAACCGAGCCAGGAAAAGGCTCTACGGCTGCTGCACGGATTTCATTCCCCTTTTAACCCTACGATTTACAGATGAATATTTCCCTACGTCGGATCTTTGACCTCTACTTTTTATTTTGCATTTGTGATCGTCCCTCCCAACTCTTGAAGGGGACTCTAGTCTTTTCGTTACTTTTGCCCATGCAGGAGATTTACTGTACGCCTTGAAGAGGCAGCACAACCTTGCTTTTTTTCTTTGCACTGTGAGGGCCTCTAAAGGTTTTGATGGATTTGAACTACTCGAAGATCTCTTATTTATGACTTGATTGCTTTCTTTTGAATTTTTTCTAACTCTTCAATCTGACCTAATCTGTATGTGTCCCATCCAGCTGATGCGTATTCAAGAATCGACCTAACTAAAGATGTGTATCCTATTTTTCGACTCTTCATGTTCCCCTTTAAGTGTTCTCATTACAAAGTGTAGTGACTTCCACGCTTTTCGGGCAATAGAAGTAACGTGTTCCCCCCATCCCAGGTCTTGGCATAATATAACACCCAGATACTTACAACACGGTACTTGTGGAATGAATACGCTTCCCATTTGGTATTCCAAAGAAACCTTCTTTGCTGATTTCGAAAAGATTAGTGATTTACTTTTTACAGCAATAATCTTCATTTTATTAATGGTAGCCCAGGAACGAATGTTATTTAGATCGTTTTGAAATGTGAGAATATCTTTATCCGAATCGATTCGCCGATAAATGATGCAGTCGTTCGCAAATAAGCCCAATACTGACTTAATACAACATGGCAGATCGTTGATGAATGCCAGAAACAACAGCGGTCCTAAGACACTTCCCTGGAGGATTCTGGACGTAATTAAGGTTTCCTCTGAATGTTCATGTCCAACTCGAACTTGTTGAACCCGATTTGTCAAAAATTCCCATATCCATTCTACTACGCGATGGTCAACACCCGTAGATGCAATTTTTGTAAGTGGTATATGGTGCGAGGCAAGATGGAATGCTTTTGAAAAATCTGTAACAATTGTGTCTGTTCTCTTTCCCGAATCTAACGTTTCAGCTTACATATCTTGACTCGTTGTAATAATATGGCTTTCACAAGAGAAGTATTTTCGAAATCCATGTTGCCCTTCGTATAACCACACTAATTTGTCCCATTCTCGACGCAAGACCTCAGCTACCAGATGTTCCATTTGTTTGCAAATCACTGACGTCAGACTTACTGATCTGTAATTGGAAATGCAAGAACGACTTCCGGTTTTAAATATTGGAACCACTATACCCCTTTTCCAATCGTGAGGCACTCTACAATAATTTATGCTTATTTCAAATAATTGCGTCGAGATAGCCGCAACCAATTTTTAAAAAAATCAAAGGAGCATTTCTATTAATACTTTTAAAACGAATACGAAAATGAATAGGCAAATTGCCAAGACATTTTGACTATTTCTAGGTAATTCCATGTGACCCAGAACCACATTAAATTGTCATTTCCAAGCCAGAAATGAACTGTTGACATACATGCATTGGCATTTTCACATCGACTATAATAATCGATTACTCCACACATCCGGTCGGGTGTTAGAACTAAAATTATTCCCACAACTCGTAAACCTGGAATGTTTTTCACTCCTGCGACGATCATATGAACAAGGAGCACACGCGTATAACCGAAGGCATCCTGCCCTTATCGGTCAATGTTCCCAAAACGTTATGCACTACTGGGAACACAATAAGGAGATAACGCAGGCACAGTACTTTTTTTATCCCCGAAACTAATGTACTTCCTTCATTCGGCGAAATTCGAATGCCTGCTCAAAGCTTTCTGTGGAACCGATGAAGACTTTGCAGTTGGCACCGGAAATATGCAATTAACGCAAACGCACGTACAGTCACAAGGAAATGCATAATTTGTGATGTCAATGCTCTTGGAAGCAAATAGTAAATGATGTGAAGAATTGGCTACACAAACTGTTGCCTTCATAGTATAGTGCTGTCAAATGTTCTGTCTCTCGTATTTTCGCATTCCGCGAAGATACCTCTGACCGTGAAGAGAAGGGAGAAGCAGCGGCACGTTGGATCCGATGAGCGACAAGTGGCCTCTCCGTCGCTTTATCCTTAACTAATTTTCTCGATGGTTGGGACCCGCGCAATTCGAAACAATTTGCAGTGAACGTGTCTTGCTCCCAAATGTATGCAATGCATTGCTTCCAAAAACGTCCGCATCTGTGATGTTTCTCAGAAACGGCTTTAAACCTGGGAATCCGACTGGAATTTATTATGTAACTGTTAAAAACAGTGTGCGACGTATTGGGGAGAAGAAAGACCTGCGCAACGTATTTCACACATTTGAATCACCAGAACCGAGAACTGAGTGGATGTTATTTGCTCGCAATGAACGGAATATCCATCTAGAAAATAAAAAATAAATAAATTGCGGGCGATTTATTTTTGCAATATTCATTTATTGAGGTAAATTAGAAAAACACGTTTGGAACCCACCTCATTCGCTTGTATCTCTATAAGATAAATATTATTTTGGAACTTGCAAAGCAATAATAAAAATAGATGCTTAAGAATGTGTTCGACCAATGACTTCCTTACTTTTTTACAAAATCAATTTTCCTCCGTATTAAAAGCTTTGAATTCCAAAATGCACCAAACCACCAAATGCACCAAATTTATCAATATTTTAGTTGTGGTTCAATGATATGCAATACGAATATGAGGGATGTATATGGATATCATAACCTTGCTAGAGATACTAAGAAATATTTTGAGGATGTACAAATGTACGAGTGTACCATAACATATGTGTAGGGAGATTGATAAACATAAGAAGCCGTGATGAAGGGTCATGTTCGAATCTAACATGTAAATGTGTCATTTAGCGAAAGGCCTAATCTCGAGACACCCTAATACAAATAAATGATATAATAATAATAATAATAATAATAATAATAATAATAATAATAATAATAAGCATTATTTGTGCAAGTATTTTTGTTGAGCCTTCATTTTGTTAGATGCGAGAGGAGTGAAAGGTTGGTATTAATTGTAGTAATAATAGTATGTAATATTAGTAATACTTTCAATACAAGAAATAAGAAAAAACGTATTCCCCCAACAAAAATTCCAAGAGGGGTAAGGTGGGTTTTTAAATTGTACGCCTCATTTTCAAAACGCGCAGTATACGTAGCTACAGCGGGTCAAATCGTTGTCAGGTGCTTCTTGCTTAGCGTCTGTGATGCAATCGGTCACTCGCTACAACCTAACAGAGATATATAATTCGATTTTTTCTCTAATGAAGACATGAAAATTCTATTACGCTACAGCTCGTGGATTCCTTTTCTCAGACAAGAGAAGATAAATGTTAAGCGAATATAAATGCTTTAATCTTCGCGTAGAAATTTGGAATCTGTCTACGCTATTCATGTCATCGCCTGGTTATTTAAAAGCAAATATTAGCGAGATTCCCATTAAATAACAAAAATACCTCCAACTCTATGGGAAGTCGCTCCAATAAAAATACACAATAACCATTTCGTGTCGGACACAACCCGTTTTTGTCAGTCGCAGTACACAACCATTTTTAAACGTTTTTTTAGAGCGTTACATCTTGAAATCAGTTTGGTTCGAAGCATCAAAACTCCTGGATTCGATCACCAGACCCCATCTTCCTTCGCGCACTTGATAACAGTCGAAAAGGCTCGTGCCTTGTGTATCATTTGGATGATGAACGGCGCACTATTTCTACACATAGCTGAGGGCAGAGGCGTACGGTTTTGTGTTCTCCTTTTCCTGGGCAAGAGATCTAAGTCGTGGTTTGCCATTGCCTTCGTCTTTCCAGCAAAGGGATAATGGTAGTAGTGATGATAAGCAATGAACGATACCGAGAAATAAACGATGCGATAGCGGTTGAGATATGATACGAGGCGAGCCCCGCCCAAGCGCGTGATACCAAGACGCGCGCCTTCCATGAGACTCGAACCCGTAGCCTTCGACTGCCGAGCCCCAACGCCGCCAAGGCAGATGGATCGCTTTAGCAATGTGCAAATGGGAGCTTGGGGAGCTGTTTGCATTGTGCTATGCGAAGCGAATCGCATTTCCTGTCGGCTGGCATTTCGCGAGGTCAGCTTGGAGTAAAAGGTGACGTGCGTGGCGAGGCGAGGCGAGGAGATACAACAACCGCCAACTTGCATGAGGGCGCTTGCGTCAACATGGGATGTACTGCGGGCCGACCGCTTCCTGCCCGGCGCGGCGGTCTTTCTCGACGAAGCCAGGAAGGGGAGCGGGGAGAGCGTGGCAGACGGGACAGGACGGAGCGGGACGGAGCGGGACGGGACGGGACG
>BOPP01000115.1:2878399-2891596 GCA_017312745.1 Gryllus bimaculatus
GGACGGGACAGAGCGGGACGGGACGGGTCGTTGCGGGCCGGGTCTCACAGTGCACGACAAGCCGTGTTACAAGGCACCAATTTCAAGTTCGCGCAAGTCATTTACGTCGAGGAAAATCATGTAGTATCCATGTAGATGTACTTTATCACACACGTAGGGACCACCATGAATCACATCAGGGATCACATCATCCCCTCCTACCAAAGAGCATTAGAAAATATAGGGCGGAAAAAGCACGAAAAATGTTCAAATTCTCAAACAATTGCTTTTTTTATTCACGATTATGGAATAAATCCGCGTCTATTCGCATTGGATTTATTTGTATCAAAACACCCGTGGCAATATTTAGTGAGTAGTGAGCTAATTTCCAGTCAGTCTAGGTATATTATAAAAAAGGTTCAAAAGTGTCATCGAACCGCACAAAATGATAAGTCGTGTGTTATATCCTAATTTTGCGCAATCGTAAGCGTTTCCCCACCAACGAAGAAAAGTGACTCGCCCCGTGGTGACCAAACGTTCAATACAGAATGTCGTCCGTATTAACGTAAAAAGTGCATCGCAAACCTGAAATATACATTGATGTATATATTATCGTTTGACTACACACATTCAGTATGTAAATGTGGACAACACATTTAAATAATAAGGTAGTTTTATATGACTCTGTTCACGTTCATATAGCCAGTATAAAGTTTATCTTGTTTCAGAGCAATCGCCTTTTTTAATAAATTTTGCATCACGGACAACTGAAGTTCGAAACTTTATTGTTATTATTATTATTAACTTATTTGTTATAATAATAATAATAATTATTATTATTATTTAATTGTTCACAGTCACTGGTACATAAACAGAAGTCACACCGATTTACCATCTATAAAAGTATGACTGGCAAATTCTTAATACACCTTATAAATTCATTCAATTTTCATAAACAAAATCAACAGTTAGTCGGCCTGGATAGGTCGCTACGGTTGAAGGGTCGTAACTGTATTAGTTCGAAGCGTCGCAGGTTCGAATCCCGCCTGGGGCATGGATGTTTGCGTTGCCCTTACGTGTTCCCACTATTGTTACCAATCGCAGTAAAACAATCACAGTGGTCGCTACACGACCTAAAATGCTTTTTAAAAACTTAGTAGTTACCATTGAGGCAACAAACAAACGCGTATTTACATTTGCAATACAGAGACATATTTACACTGATGTTTATAGAAACAAAAACTTCCATTACTTCCCAAATGTGTCCTGACGAATGACCATTATTGATTTTTAGATAATTGTGGTGGTATTATTTAATTCTCAGTGTTGTCATTATTGTTGTTATTGTTATTTTTATTGCTATCAATATTATTGTTATTATTATTCCTATCATTATTAGTGTTATTACTATTACTGCTATTAAAACAGGCAAGCGCAGACAGTGCTTTAATCACAGTTTGCTCGTTTGGTGCACGCGGCGATGTGGTTTCGCTCGCATCGCATTCACAGTCTCCGCGAGTGTGGTATCTGGCGTTGCGACCGCGCCGGTGGGCCTGGCCGCCAGTGTGGCCCGCCTTCCGTTGTGCGCCCGCGTCATAATTCGCCCAATCGTTTGCATCACGCGCCACGCGCTGTCCTGTGTGCGTGAGACGGCAGCCGCCAAAGGCCAAACGCAGTGCTGCGCACGACATCACGCCACCGCAGCGCAGACGCTGCCTTCTTGAGGCAAACAAAGCGGCGAAGGAAGCACTCGCACATGCGTCACACACACACACGCGCGCGCGCACACACACACACACACACACACACACACACACACATTCTTAACAGGTTTTTCACGTTAAATAAACACAAAATACAGAGATACGGGGATTGCCAGAATAGCCCGTGCCCGGCCCCAACGATGGAAACGATAATTGTCGCTTCGAGCAATCCGATTCCGCCTACAAAGTAAAACTACTGTTTCTTCAGAGGTAAAATCAGTTTTATCACTGTCCACTGAAGGAAGAACAAGCCTCAATTTCCGCAGTTCCTTCCTCACTGACGACTATTCCTTATCTCAGAAATTTCACGGTCGGTAACGGCTCTGGCAACGCTTTTCTTAGGAGAGAACACACTTTATTCTGCTGATTACGAAAGTATAAAAAATGTTCCCACTTTGCTGTCGTCTTCAAAAATGCCCTTCAAGGTCGGACGTCGAGGCAGGATGGGGAAGGAAGCTTCACGTCCAGGCCGTGACTCGCTCTTTTATGTTCTGCATAGGTTTGGAATTGGTTGTCGGAAATTTCAAGGCGTCCGATCAGCCAATCCGCTTCTACAATGATCAGGTAGGCATCGCTCCACCCAGCACAGGGCACTGGCGGATCCAGGGCGCAAAATCGCTTTAAATATTTATTTATATTCGAATTATGTAATTGTTTAAACAATACTATTGTATAATATTATATCTACAGTACATAAGTAATATGCAATAACAAATATGTTTATTTAACAAAAATCTACGATGTCCCCCATATGATCGGCTGGATTCGCCCCTGGCATAGAGTGTGTTCAAAACCCGCTACCGTCGACAAAACCTAGACACCCCCTGCAACCGAAGCGTCAGTTGCTCACACGGAACTACTCCAGCACATTTCAATCCTAAAGGCGGTTCCACACTCCGCATTCGCCAAGCAGTGAGCCACTGCACGCCCAATCACGAACAGCTGATGTGTTCAGAGAATGTTCGCTTCCTTCAATGTGTCTAAAAGACCGACACACGGTGGGTAGGGAGAGTACCGAATGTTCGTCTCTCGGCAAATAGAAAGCAACCCATCCACACTACTTGGGATTCGGCGAGCGGTTGATCGCTACTCGCCGAATAACGAATGTGTGGAGCTGCCTTGAGACGAGACTAATCCGGCCAAGAGTACTTCATCTACAACTCTTCCGAGGCATCAAAAAGAAAGTTAAAATTTTTGAAATTTTGAAAATATCAGTGGTACGAATGAAAATTGGGCAAGCTATAAACTGAAGCGAACTCTGTTCTAATTTTTAAAAGAAAACTAAAGAAAAAATGTGGGTTCGTTTTGAAAAATCTCGTTTACCTAATTTTCACAATTTCATTTGAAATTACGCGAAAACGACAAATATTTTCAAAACATTGTTCCTGACATTACTTTAACATCGAATTTTAACGAATATATTTCATTAAGAAAATCATATCTATATTTCATCGGTAGTTACTAGAGGGCGTAAAACAAATTTTAAGTGATGTAATTTTCGAAAATGCAGACTTAATAAACTCCAACCTGCACCATTTTATGTTCCTTGGACTCAGCGACCAAAAATATGCTCTTCCCTATTATTTTAGAAAATTTATAAAATGTCTCAAAAGCTTTATGAAAAGTTAAAAATTAAAATATTAAGTTAGAGGGGTCGTGATATCAGCCAGGTCAATTGGAGTATTTTTTGAAATTTCTGTGAAATTTCCATTTTGGTGAAAAATCTGTGTAAGCTTTGGCCTCCTTTTCTGTATTTTTTCCGGCAGCAATACGTACCACCTTGTTTTTTTTAAAGTAGTATACAAGGACTTAAAAATCCATTTAAAGCTATTAAAACTGGGTAAACGGAAGAGACTTCTCCTTGAAAACAACTGACCTCTAAAACTGAAAAAACTAAATAACAGCAAAGTAGGCATTGTTGGTAGAAGATAGTAGATGTAGTAAAATGTCAACGATTATTCAGATTATTTTGTATCGAGAAATTCAAACACAAGGTGCGATGAAATATTATCTCCTACGAACTCTCCATTCAACGTTTTATGGAAACTGCCGACAGACTGACGCAAAATGTCGTCACGATAACGTGATATCGTACTTCCGTTACAATAGTGTGGTATTCACGTTTCCCAACCATCATAAAATGTTCGAAAGGAAGAATGATGGTAGTCAACTTCCAGTGAAGGATGACGTACTTCTGCGGCAGAGCTCAGGTAGACAATGGTTGTATTGTATATGTTACACCTGGTTATTCCAAACAGTCTTTAGACGTTGCAAGCAATTGCTCACAGTCTCTATTTATGGGAGGTCAGGTTCGTTTCTTACCCTAATACTTGTGGCTGTAAGTTATTCGATGGCAGAGAACACTTTAAACTACAATATACAATCAAATGCATTTGCCAAGTAGGAATTGATGGAGAGAACCAGCACAATTTGAAGTACTACTAGGACAAATAATTTATTAACGGTTAAAGAAAGAGTAAAATGTACAGTTGACCACTGTATAACCTGACCATGTACAATATTCTTTACAAGGGAAACAAAATTGACTTACATTAGGTGCTTCTCGTGCGCAGATAATCTTCTCCCCCATACGTCACATACAGTTTTTACTGTTTTTTTCGACTAAATAAATCTAACTCTTCTCTAGACGTGCGATCCTGTTATCTGCGGAAAGTAAAACAGAAAAGGCATTTATGAACATCGCATTTTTCAATCATTCTTTGTACTATAGATAGTGGTGCTTAGACAGCAACGACCTTCTCGCATTATTTCTAACTTCTGTAATGTTTTGTAAATGTTAAAATTTGTAAATTCAGAGAGTTCAACAAAAATGAAATATAATGTGCCATTTTAAGCGTATTTTGCTTTATCCGCGAAAAAACAATTTCATGGTATTTTCTAAAGATCTAATTGTTTAGAACGGATATCATGGAAGACGCACATTTCTATCTTCAATATTGTACTTTTACAAAGTTACCTTTGCGCACTTTCGAGATCTTGTCTACCTTTTGACATTTTCGAAAATCCAGGAAGTTCAACGAAAATGAGACCTGCGCCATTTTTTGGAGAGCCTTTCGCGCTATGCGTTAAAAAAACAAAGAAAAAATAGAGTAGTTTATGAGAAAATGTATTTTTATAAACTGCTTTAGTTTCAAGCAGAAATTACGCGAAAATGCTAGTTTTTCAAACATATTACTGCCTTTTTTAAAGATATAATTGTTTACAACAATTTTTTATGTAAGAAAAAATCTTTCTTCAATATTGTTCTTTCTCCAATTTTCGATAATACAGCGGTACCTCAAAATAGAGCCAGCAGTCATTTGATAAGTAGAAGGAGAAAATAGAAAGAAAACATTCGGAGCCGTTTTTATAACACTTCCAAATACCTGCGTACAATTCAACTCGCCGTCCTTGTAACGTACAAATTAACGGAATCCCCACTCATCACAGAAAATAGTAAACGTTATAGTAATTAAAGTAACAAAGTGATAAAATTCGAATATAAACCAAACTGTTGGTATTTTTTGGCACGATCACCAACTTGCAGTTTCTTAACGTCGTTAAACATTCATGTAAGCTTTTAAAATTTATAATTTGCAATATTAGTTTGCAATTATAGCTCGCAAATTTAGTTCCCGTTAACATGTAACTAGTAATAAAGACACTTCAAGAAAACAAATACACTCGAATTGCTAAAATAGATGAACAAAACACAAAAAATGGAAGGAGCACAATCAGATGATTCTGTCTCATTAGACAGGGCCCACCAGACATATGACCCAACCATAACCAGCTTGCGCCCGGCTGGACGTGTCTCTCGTAGGAGAATCCTGGAGAGGGAAATCGTCCATAACTCGACGTGTACATCGGCACCGGATCTCTCCCCCTCTCGATCATGTGTTTGGCCAGTTTCCCTGATACATTGTGCAAAACCTGAGAAGACCCCTTGTTTTGCTTCTGGACGTAAATGTAGCTTCACTATGGCACGTTTTGTTGAACTCTCCTTTTGCTCGTAGTAGTAGAAGTAGGGGTAAGGACAAGTTACTATTTCGTTAGTAATGCAAGAAAATCAAATCTGCAGACACGTGCAGAACACACTGCAGAACTAACGCAGTTTATAAAAATACATTTTTTCATAAACTACTCTATTTTTTCTTTGTTTTTTTAACGCATAGCGCGAAAGGCTCTCCAAAAAATGGCGCAGGTCTCATTTTCGTTGAACTTCTTGAATTTTCGAAAATGTCAAAAGGTAGACAAGATTTCGAAAGTGCGCAAAGGTAACTTTGTAACTTCGTTCACGGTTGTAAATAGGTTTTCTATAACTCATGAACGAAAATGTATGGTTTTCAAATGTTGCAAATCTACAGTTTTTAAATTTTATTTTTTCATCTTTAACTTTTATTCATCTTTCAACTATTTATAGTTAAAATGACGGGAAGGGATTCTGGCACTTAAGTAAACATGCGCAGATAATGTTCTCATCCATACGTCACTGTTTGTACTGTTTTTTGACTAAATAAATCTAAATCACAATCCAATAAGAGAAAAGCACTTATTTTATTATACTACCGCTACTATTGTCCATAGCAGTTGGTGTCACCTAAAATATTAATCAATCAGGAGGTAGAGGTATTCCTCCCCCGCTATTATTTACGCAGGGTGTTATAGAATTAATGATTATATTTAAAATGTTCCGCCTTTTACAAGTGCACTGCGATGTGAACGATTCGGCGGTCGGGACTGAAGTGAAAGGTATTTCTATATTGGTATAAATAACTTTACAGCTACATTTTCGGGTTCGGCTCTCGAGTATAACATCATCCAATTGGTAATAACAGAACAGATAGCGCATATAAGAAGAAAAAATAACTGGGTCCAGAGCCGGATACTGGCTTCATCTTTCGCGAGCGCGTTCCATATTCAAGGGACTTTTTCGGCCGTAGTCGCGTGTAGCATGCGTATTTACGAAATCAAGAAAGGATATGCGGCTTTTCTACTAATTTTTCCTTCAATTCTTTTTTTTTATTGTCTCCCGTCCCCCCGAGGCGTCCCTTGTAGATTTCTAGACACTTGCTACATCCTTTGCGAAGGCTCCGGGGCAGCCTCTCCGTCTGTCCCGTGCTTAACCAGCACCAAATAATAACAATAATAATAACAATAATAATAATAATAATAATAATAATATTCTTCGTTTTGTACATTAGTTGGGTATGAATATATACATTCAATAAACTTTTAGCTTCAGTACTTTAAAGACTAACCAAAATTTATTTTACGTCAATTCATCTTATACACACATCACTCTTTACAATACAACAATAATAATAATAATAATAATAATAATAAAAATAATAATAACAATAATAATAATAACAATAATAATAACAATAATAATAATAATAATAATAATAATAATAATTATTATTATTATTATTATTATTATTATTATTATTATTATTATATTAACAACAGCCGATCCGGGTAGCCTGGATCGCTAAGTCAGTTATGCCGTGGTGTTCTTGGACCGAAGGATCGCGGGTTCGAGTCCCGCCTCAGACAAGGTTGTGTTTGTGTCTGTATGTTTGTGATGGTCCATTTCATCTCATCCACTAGGGCTAAGAATCCTGGCTGTAAAAACTCATTTAGCGAGAAAATGTTGATCCCCCATAAAAGTTTTGTGCACCTACCCTCGATGAATACAACTGAGCCCTGGTGGGTTGCACGTTCGCATGGTCCCCAAATGATCAATTCGCGACCAAAATAAATAAATAATAATAAATTTCAGGTATTGAGCAATATAAAAGTTGAAATAGTACATGGTAACTAATCGTGAAAACCTTTTAAAGCAACAAACAATACGAGATTTAATACTCTACCTCGGATATATACGAATATATTTTATCATTAAAACAAACTTCATATAATAACTAGAATTTGAAAATTATTATTTCTAACAACACTATAATGGACGAAAATAACGTGTTGTAAGGAAATTATTAAATTATGAAATTATTTTTGTTTTCGAATATTCATAGTATTTAGAAAAACGTATCTTACATTACCATGCAAACGTTGGAATGAGCAACATACTTTGTCCACGGCAACTCAGGCACTTGTCGACATCACCACACCGCAGTTTCCACTTCCTGCCAGTAGCTGACGTGGATTTACATACTAAATTTAGCGCTCATCAGGCTTAATGATAAATCTTTGACTCCGTTGAATACGTCGATAAGTCATAAAAGCTTAAAATTTACAGGAGTGCTAAAAAATCTTTCAACTGAAATAAATCAGGGATAATGATATTCAAACTAAACTATTTGTGTCTAGGTTTCGCTTGAAATCATTAATCCCTGATTTTCAGCTCAACTGAAAGTTGTCAAAGGGGTCAAAAAAATACGCTTCTTGTATTGAACACATAACTTCCAGAATTCTTTGAACTTTCAATTGACTCTCCTGTATATTGACTTCCTAATATCTAATCTTAAGCGCTTGATTTCTGCGACGAAAACCGAGATTTCAACTCTGTTACCGAGAGAAGTTTTGTGCGGTCGCCACTATGCTACGAGTCGGGCATTTTTTTGCTCTTTATTGAACATTTTATTACTGTGAAGAAAAGAAAATTCAACTATTTTTTTAGAGTATCATTTATTTGTATATTAAATTGATATCTTTTTCCTGTGGACGATACATAAATTTCGTTGGCTTCTCCATAGTTAGATTCCCTTTTTAGAAGCTAGAATTTGACTAATCGGTTGACTCCCGGACGTAGATCTCAAGATGGCTAGGCACTCAAAAGTTGTTCGCCACTGAAAACAGAGTGCAGATGTTGCTGTGACAGTCGCATATCGAATGCCTTCGTTCGTGTCGCGTTGTCCCTCGTTCAGCGTCCGCGAGTGGGCATAGCTGGGCATGGACGTGGGTGGGAGTGGGCGGGCGTGGGTGGGCATGAGCGGGTGTGGAAGTAGGTGGGCGTGGGCGAGTGTGGGTGGGCAAGGGCGTGGGTGTGAGCGCTGGGACCACACCAGCTCCGCTCCGCGAGAGACAGAGGCTCATCGGGTGCGACAGCTCACCGCCCCCGCCCGGGGCCGAGCGGCCGGGGAGGGGGAGGGGCGCGGCACGCCTCCAGTAATGAGCGTCATAACTCATCGCTTCCTGCGGCGTCGGGGGACGCTCGTCTGGTCTGGCCCGGCCCGGCCTCGCCTCGCCTTCCATGTTCGGCAGCGCCCCGCGCCCGAATCCCGGCGGAGGCGAGAGAAGGGAGAAGGCGGAAGGAGCGAGATGCGGGAGGTCGCGGGGGCAACGA
Source organism: Gryllus bimaculatus (assembly GCA_017312745.1). Lineage (NCBI taxonomy): Eukaryota > Metazoa > Arthropoda > Insecta > Orthoptera > Gryllidae > Gryllus > Gryllus bimaculatus. Next base: position 2,887,448 of record BOPP01000115.1, read on the forward strand.
CGGAGGAGTTCATGGCAGAAAAGAGCCTTCGCGTCAGGGGCCAATCCAAAACCACCATGAGCAGCCGCCCTCCCTGCTCTCAAAACATAGCTGCAATTGGTAGAATTTTTGCAAAGGGATGTGGAAATAATCTAGTATCTCGCCAGCAGATAACACGCCGTCTGATGAGGCTGTTTCGAAATCTGTCTCTATTAATTTCTGCTCCATAAATGTTTGAAACTATAATAAAATTGTAACATCTATAACAATGCATTGATCATACAAACTACATTGACATACGTTTGTTTTATATATTATTATTATTTTTATTATTATTATTATTATTATTATTATTATTATTATTATTATTAATGCAGATTAATTCATGGAACTCTTATTAAAAGAATTATCTCCAGCCGAGAATACAATTATATTATAACAAAAATAACGATATTAACAATGACATGGGACCAGTCACTAAAATTCGTTTCAAAATTTTCATGACACATGAATTCAACATCAAAATCATAAAATGAAAATTATTTAAACAAATTAGTACAAGCTATATTGCAGATAAAATCGAGACGAAATATGCTTGGCATATTTAAATATCAATATATTTTAATACCAAAATTTTAAAAATTAAATAATATTTAAATTTAAAACGAAAATAAAATTACCTAAGGCAGAAAGGTTAAACCCATTTTACATTAGAATTTCACAGAAGCAATTATTGTAGCAGTGTTTTCGCCTATTGACACACATGTATTTTAGTATTACACAAATCAATGAGTGAACAACAAAACAAAGTTACGAATTCTGAACACATCGCAAATGGCACTCGCGACGTGTATTTCGCGAATGTTCATTCCCGCCTGAGATATGGCATAATATTCAGGGGAAATACATCTCATAGCTCCCAGACTTTTAGATTACAAAAAAGAATTGTACGAATAATAAGCAAATCCCACCCACGTGATTCTTGTAAGCCTCGCTTTAGTATTCTATGTATTTTAGCAGTACTTTGTCTCTTAATATATTAATCAGTGGTTTTTGTCAAAAGTGACTTACTTAAAGGCAGGAATATATATTTTCAGCAAACGCCGTTGTCTATAACTACAATATTCGACGTAGTAATCATATTCATCAGGTGACAGTATCAACAGCTCACTACAAAAAATTCACATATAATTCATGTACATTATTTTACAACCTTGGCAGATGACATTGAACGATTAAATTCTATACAAAAGTTTAAGTTCCAAGTAAAATCTTTTTTGCTTCGGATGTTATATATAATCTTATTTGGTTACGCGCAGGAATCGCTGCCTTAACATTTTCCTTCCGCGCCCTATCGCACAGTGAGTCGCGGCGCCCGGAGTGAAAATCTTCAGCAACTTGTACCACTCATTGCCGAGGTTGCAATTGGCCGCCAAGCGCGCCTCGCTGGCATACGAGCTGCCTATAGGATAGCGTTGTAGAGCTCTGCGGTCTCTGGCAATTTCCGAGAAGGTTGGTAGGCGAAGAAAAACGTGAGATCATAGAACAAGATTCTTCCATCAAATTCAAATGTCAAATAGCAGCAAACCTTTTGAAGCATTTTTAGTCTCCACTGGTTGATGCATAATTACCTTCAGTTATGAGAAATGAAAAAGAAAAAAAAAAAACAATTAAAAATCAGTGACTTTTCACAATACTCCCAGATTTGTCCAGAAAAAAAAATTTCCCAGACATTTCCCAGTTTCCATAATGTAATAACTTTACACCTGTAAATACATGGTTTTATGTTGAACGATTTACAGGGTTTGTCAGATGGTTTGGGGAGTGTTTTGTCATGAACCAATTCCCCAAATAGTCGGTTTATTTAAATGATAATATTTGATATCAGGAATTGATAATATTTACAGAAATCAAATGTTTTATTGCGTAGGACTACAGGGACTCTCGAAATTTTGAGGGAGACCACGGTTTCCTGGCAGTCCCTTCCCTTGCGCACGTCTACGCTTTCAATTCCGCAGTAAACATGCGCAGTGTGGTGAAAACGTTGACTACACACAACTCATTGGACGAGAGAAGGCGACGAGAATTTGTCATTCTCCACGGCCAGCGAAAGTAAAGGCGAGGAACGTCGATGTGTGCGTCTCCACACTCAGTTAAAGCCTTATTTTACAATGACCAGACTCGGGCATTAAGGCTGTTCTTCCGTCTGACCACGCAAATTTCGCTGCGCTCCTTTCACTGTCTAGCGGAGAAAGAAGGAATTACTCGGGCGACGAAACAGGCGATTTTAAATTTAGCTCAGATGTTTCTTTTAGGCTTGATGATCTTTTAAATACAATAAATCTACAACATGGGACAGCAGGCTTTACTTTCCCTCGGATGGAAAGCATATGAAGGATTTTTTATTCGCCCTTAACAATTCACCGCTTCTATCGGGTTTGAACACGCAAACTTTGTTACAACAGCACGATACAATACCACCGAACCCATGACAGCTTTGAATGCTTCATTGTTCATTTTCACTTTACAATTCTGAAAACAGTTCGTAGATTTTCACCAAAATCAATATTGAGTTTCTGTTCAATACGCTTTCTACGTTCAAACTATTTAGGTAACTAAAACATTTGAATTAGTGTTTGGTTTGTTTTTTTGCCAAAAAGGCTTTGATATCCGAAAAGTAAGTTGGCTTCCTCTAGACAAATTATTTGTCAGTCACAAAATTCAATGAGACTATCAATTAGAAAACAAACGTTACCGGCGTGTTAGAGACATTTATTACATTGCTCTACATTAGAGGACGGAAATGCCTGATATTTATGGTGTGAATGCTTTTCTCTCCCCATTTTGGAGTGATGATCAGTGATGAACAGTTTTCTACTATAACGTACAGGTAAAAAAACAACAGATTTTTCATATTTATCCACGGTCGATACGTATTATTTATACCCTTCGACAGGATCACTGTCATGATTAAGAAAGTACTTTTAAGGTGGTAAGTTCGTATCAGTCGCTAGTCAAACGCTCGACCATTTATTACATCTCCAGATTAATTATAGCTGCATGTAAATGTCAACGGAGCATTAAAAACAGTGGTGACAATAGCATGATCTGCACAGCATTAACTTTTAGGCCTAGAGTCAATGCTTCCAGTTGCACTGAATTTGACAGCTGTTTTTTTTTATCAATTACTCGCGAGAAAACCCGGCGAGGTATGTTACATTCAAAACCACCTGATTCCTAAGAAAACCACTTTTTATTGAATTTAAAAAAGTACTTTCACCATATAACTTGTCCAATAAATTAAAAAACCCATACCTGTAAATTTTTTTCCTTAAGGGCCTGCAATAATTTAAATTTGTTTAATTCAAAAAATTGACTGTCGAATCTTTCGTACCATCTTGAAGAACAGTGATTCTGCTTTCATTTAGAGTATTTTTGGGGGTACTTCACCGTGGTCGACCTAACGAACATACTGACTTAACGCTCCATTCGGAAGGTTGTTCAGACCACGCAGAGATTACGGCTCGGCACTTCTGTTCGCCGAAAACACGAAAACTTCGTAGTGGCCATGTCAGGTGCCCAGCTCGTGCCTCTTCGCACCAACGCACCTCGCACTCAGTCCTTACACATTTATCACACGTTTGCAGAGTTGTATGAGAGTGGATTACACAAGAGCATAATGTTTACATCTAGGGATGGGACATTTGCAAAATTCTTCCCTCTCGAAAAGTTTTCAGATTTTAAATTTTAATATTAGCATTGTTCATGTTCAAATCCTACGACTTCATTTACTCGTAAATTGTCTTAATTTAACTTGTTCTACTCTATGCTTTCTACAATGCCTTTATTTGTAAACCATCATCGCATGGTTGGTACATGACATAATAGAACTTTCCTTAACTGATTTTCACTTTCAAGAACACATAGGATACATTATACGAATAAATTGCTGTACTGCGAGTAAACTCTTTCTCCATTAATCTGTCAGAATTTTTTGTACTGTGACATTTGCATCGACACGTATGAATTGATATACTTTATTTTTTACTACAGTTAACATCAATGCCGATTACAAATACCATCATTTAGGAGGAGGTTTCGTTTGCGGGGGTGGTGGCGCGGGGATGGGGCCGCCCGCCTACGCCACTTTCTCACCGCGCGCGTCTGTTC
>BOPP01000115.1:2891615-2912653 GCA_017312745.1 Gryllus bimaculatus
CCCGACGACCCTTTTGGCCTACTTGCCGCTTTTGGAAAAGGGGGCTTACGCAAGAGGCGGGGCCTTTTCGCACTCCGCCCCAGCCCCTCACCCTGCCGGACCTCTTCTGGACCAGAATCCTCAGCTCCGCCATCAATCCACTCCACTCACCAGTCGCTCAGCCGAACAAATATTAGCAATGTGTAGACACGAACAAGCTTTTTAAAATTCCCTTTTTCTTCAGAGGTTGAACAAATGACTGACTTACGACACCAACCAAACTATTAAATAACCATGGTTGCTATTTTTTTTTACTTTTTCATCTTACTTCATACGAAGAGAAAGTATTGTTATGAGCGCCGGAATACGACAATTTTTCAATTGAAAACTAGAATTCAATCGCCAGGTCATGGTAACGAAATAGTGGATAAACCTTGTTCCAATATATACTTACTGTAAATTACTTCTTCTAACACTTGGTGTCGACAGTCTCCACATTTTCCCGGTCCTTTATACCGAAAAATCGATGGACTGCAAAACGCCAGTCCGTCCGACTGTTTGTGGTCAACGATAGCGTACACTTTTTGTACTGAAAAAAAGTATTCACAAAAATTAAGGAATTGCTTTTGCTCGGTAGCAACTGTTTTTACCACTTTCTTCAGTCCTGCAGTAAATACTAGATTTTTATCATAGTAAATACCAGATTTACATCAACCACTAAAATGGGAAATTAAGAGTCGATTCATTTTACGTATACACGCATATTCGCAATTATTGAAAAAATATCACCTATTAGTAACACTGAAAGCAACTGACTCTCGAATCTTTGAATTCACGAGCTATTTTGGAAACGGAATTTTGAAAGTGCCTGACACTAAGTGGCTTGCACACCATTCGCAGAAAATTAACTTCTAAAATATAATTCGAGTAACAAAAAATCCAGTAAAAATGATATGCATCAATGCGTTGATATTCTAACAGCGAATGGTTGTGGATTTTCTGCGCGGGACATTTTCACTGTTCGACCTTTGAGGATCACCTCGAGAGCGACCAGAGTTTGGGAGCGCCTCAAACAAGGCACGAGTCGCGACCTCTGCCATGCTTCATCCGCCTACGCCGCAGTGCGATGCCAGGCCCAGTGGGCGCGGGCGGCGCGCACCAAGCCGGGACGCGCTCTTCGGCCCGCGGCGCAGGTGTGGCGGGCGGCGCGCGGCGGCGGCGGCAGGGGCGGGCGGTTGGCGCCGAAATGCAGAGCGCGGTGGCCGGACCGTTCGTTCGGTTCAACCCTAAGCGCCCGCCATGCAAAATGGCCGCGGAAGCGTGGAGCCGGCGCGGTGCGGAGGGAGGGGAGCGGGGGCGGGGCGGGCGAGGGCTCGCGAATCATAATTGGGCAGGTTATAATGGCGCGGAGAAAGCGCTTCCGCAAGCGGCAGCGGCCCCCGGCCCCGCCCCGCCTCCGCCCCCGCCGCTTCCCGCTGCCTCCGCCTCGGGCCGATCTCCAATACAAAACGGCGGCGGCTGAACAGGATAAGATACAAGCGTCCATACTCAAACCGTTTCTTCAATCACCCATTCTAATTCATAGTTCTCATCTTCAGAGGAGCGGGCGGATATCTCACCTTTCATACCTGTAAGAGCATCTGTGGATTTGAAGTATTCCTTTCTAATAGTTAAAGCAATATCCATTGTCGTTGTTATTGGTATTGTAAAACGGAAAAAAATAATGTTTATCGGATTTTTTTTCTAAGAAAAAAAAAAGTTCTTTCCAGAAGCACGTCACATAGTTTTTACTGAATTTTGACGAATCAAATACCTTACACAATAAATGACTTCATGCTGAAACGAAACGTCCATCAGAAGTGAAGAAACGTGGAATTCGTTGAAGTTGCGAAAAGTGAAATTGAGAATTGCAGATTTTCAACTTATTTCTGTAAGCCTATCATTCGACAACATTCATTTTTCGAACATAACTGTATCTTACGTAATTCAGTCTAAATTCAGTGTCCAGTGGATAAATTGCAATTTGGTACCACCTCCGTGGATCGACAGCCAAGAACTAACAAATCCTCATCACTTTGGATTTGTTGATTGCAAAGTTTGCGATCACTAGTGTTGTCATCCTATCTCTGTAAGTACTATGTATGAAATAAGAACCTTCATAAGTAACTTATTTTAAACAATTCCGTCCACATTCACCCTTGATTACAAACCCTTACCACATTAAAGTGCCAACTTTACATTGCACATTTCCAAACTGTATGCAAGAAAGCAAATCCGTTATCTTAGGCTTCTCGGATTTTTCAGAGAAGGAAAATAAAAAAACGCTGCCAAGATTACACCTTCGACCAGTACCGTATCTCCTGTGCAGAGTACTTGGTTCCAATCTACATTCTATCAAGAGAACTTTTGAAACATTTAAACATACAATGGAAACTTCCTCACTGAATCACGACGTAAAACGTTCTCCTTATGTTTGTACATGAAGAACTTGTGTAACTGAGATTAAAAAACACGGTTGGGAAGGAAACTTGACACCTGTCACGTGCGGGCATGATACGAGGAAGAATGGGGAGGTGAAACACAGCAGGCTAGCCGGGCTGCTTGGAAATAAGCTACGGTGGCACCTTAGGTTTGTTTTTCATTTGACTTCCAAAACAGCAACCTATGCGTGACGCTTGGAGTGTGAAGCAGAATTTAGTGCTGAAACACAAAGCAATGCATCACCTCAACATTTACACAATGATAAAATAGATACTGTTTTTTCTCAAAAAGCAATTGTTTTGCAAGAAATAAAATTGTACACGTATGAATTTGGATTTACTGCACCGTACCAAATTGCAATTTATGCACAGGACACAGAATTTAGACTGAATTACGTAAGATACATTTATATTTGAAAAATGAATGTCGTCGAATGATAGGCTAACAGAAATAAGTTGAAAATCAGCAATTCTCAATTTCACTTTTCTGTAGATGAACTAGCTACACATTTTATGATCGATTTTTATAGCAGACAATACTAGCGAGAATAGACTCGCAAAGAGGCAGGGAAATAAGTTCGTCAGTGTAGGCCCTACACGATCGTGCAGGGCCCCCGCAAACACGAAGGTGTACCATTTTTTTGGCTCTTCAGGGCACATCAAGTAATAATCTCATAAGCCTTTGCGCGTTCTTAACGTACGCTTTATTTAAAACTTTATGCATTGTTATCATGTTAAGAATCCTAGAAAGTACATGATAATCTACTTCTACATATGAGTAAATATGAATTAATTTTCAAACAATTACACGGTTATATATCAAAATATTCTTGAAAAGCAAATGCGCACATTCTTCTGCAATCACATATTTTTGGACGAAACTAAGAGCCAATTAAGTCTAAGGAAGGAAAAATACGACATAAGCGGGATAAGAGAGTGTGACGATAGCGTACTTCAGAATACCTTAACGCAACCCGCAGGACATGCAGTTCAATAGACCGAATAGGCCGGCAGTTTCAAAATCAAGAAAAAAAATACAAATATTATTAGTAGTGCTACAACAGCACAGAGTACATCTCCTATTGTTTCTAAATTTGAAAATTCAATGAGTTCAACGAATATGATTTCTGCAAGGTGCTTTTACACGTCCCTTTTTTTCTCAGCGGCAAAACAATTAATGTAAAAATGGAATAATTTCAAACAGAAATTACGAAAAAAAAGACTCGTTAAAAAACGTACATGATTTTTTTAAAGATCTGATTTTCTAAATCACTTTTCATTTAATTCAAAATCTCCATCTTCAATACTGAATTTTGCGATGATAACTTTCTGCAATTTTCGAAAAATCAGGTATTTCAACGAACACGAGAGAAGCACCATTCTCTTAACCGTCCTTTACATTATCTGAAGACAAAGTTTAAACAAAACATTGGGGCCATTTTTAATAAATTTTGAAAACGTTTTTGAGGCTTTCTGTAAAATATCCTCAAAATTCAAAATATCCAGTTCAACTCCCAAAACGTCGAGTTCGTACCGAACGATCGGGAAATATCAATATTGGAGAAAATGGGCTAAACGGTTTAGGCCCTAGAGTAGGCCACGGACGGACGGACAGAGGGACGAACGTTTGGCCGTCAATCTATTTTTCGGTATCAAGGATAACATGCATTCTGGCTACACCATGTGTTAGAGGAAATAATTTACTATACATTGCAACAGGCTAGGTTTTATCCAATTTTCGTTACTAGGTCTCAGCAATACGATTTTCAGGCGAAAATTCGCCGTTTTCCGGCACTGGTTTCTTGGCCATTGCGTAATATCCTCTTCTGACGAAGAAGCTTCTTAAGGGCAAGAACGTAAAAATTAGTAATTGGAAACGGCTTTACAGATTCCTGTAGTATTAGAATATTGCGAAGCCGTTACAAATATTGCGAGAGTATGAGCTATTTTAGCAACACTAGTTTCAAAGGAATATGTCTACTTCTAAAAGAGATATGAGCAATAAGTAGAACGAAAGTCAATTTGTGTGAGACCTCTAATCGCGCCTGCAGCGTGCGTTCATCGCAGGTTCTCTCGCGACCTGCTTCCTTCGGCGTTTGGGGGCGGACGGAGGGAGCGGCGGCGGTGGCGGCGGTGGCGGCGGCGCTCCACGCGTGTGGCGTGCGGCGTCAGCGCCTCCCAGCACGTTTCTTGGCCACTCGCGCGTACGCGACATGCCACCGGCCGTTCGAGTCAATGTGGCACGTCTTTGACGTGACGACGATGCGCTGGGGCTCATAAACTCATCCTCGGCGCCGCCGAACAATTGCACGTGTTGGAAAGAACATATTGCGTGTAGCGATATTTATTTATTTACGTCAAAAACAGTTAAAAACTGTGTGTGACGCGCTATTGGGAGATGTTAATTTGAAGTTACATTTATATCCAGAAGCAAAACAGGGAGCCATCAACAGCATTTGCTCGAGGATCAGGAAAACTGAACGAAAACCTGATCGACATGGGGGGGTCATTGACCCAGAAGCTGAAGTACAATACTTTTTACAGGTTCTTTACAATTATACAATTCAAATGATATATAATACATTAAATGTCATTGTATATAGTAATGTATAAGTAATATTACTTTCCTTTTGAATGCTCGGTATAGTCTGTAATTGTATAGAAACAATTGGGCAGCACAAAAGATTTTACTTGGAACTCAAACTTTTGTATCGAATTTAAACGTTTAATGTCATCTGCCAAGGTGTTCTAAAGTAATGTACATGTATTGTACGTGATTTTTTGTAGTGAGCTGTTGATACTGTCACCTGATGAATATGATTGCTACGTCGTGTATTGTAGTTATAGAAAACGGCGTTTGCTGAAAATATATTCCTGCCCTTAAGTAAGTCATATTTGACAAAAACCACTGATTCATATACTAAGAGACAAAGTACTGGTTAAATACCTAGATTAATAAAGAAAGGCTTACAAGAATCACGTGGGTGGCATTTGCTTATTATTCGTACAATTGGTTTTTGTAATCTAAAAGTCTGGGAGCTATATGTATTTCCCCAGAATATTATGCCATATCTCAGGCGGGAATGAAAATTCGTGAAATATGCCAATGAGCAGTATGGAGGCTGACTGAATTACAAAGTATTCTGAATGCGTAGCATAAAGAATTTAGTATTCAATTAATTTAAATAGGCGTTCCATTTAAGGTTTGAATCGAAAGATGAATTGAAAGACCTAAAAATGTTGTTACCTTAACATCAGTCAATGACACGCCGTTTATATTCAGATATCCAACGTTAAAAAACTAAATGATATGATAAAAACATCGCAACAACATTTCATTGTCGTTCGTAAGCATATGTTTAGCTCACGTATTGTTACGTCGGCATATTTACTGCTGTGAATGCTTTTTAGGTTTTATTGTTTTGTGAAGATATCATTGTTCAGTATACAAGAAAAACTTTGCAAATGTTTGATGACTTAATATAATTTAATCCACATTAAAATTGTACTTAGCTAACTTAATATTGGGCGAGGAAACGAAAACCACCTTTAGAAGTAGTATTCAATGTTCGAACATATTGGGAGAAAAGAATGGACGGGAAGGCTGTTCTTAATTCTGGTTTCGTATCTGGGATTTTTTTTTTCGCGTCTTTAGTGAGTTGATGCCTTATTGATGGTTCAAATGGTGTAAAAGTAATTTGATATAAATTGTATTTGGTTTCCTATTTCATTTACGTTTATACCGTGGTATAACAGTTTGTTTTTCATGAAACATGGTAATCTAGTGCCTACCGGTACGTTGATGAAAGTGACTTCAATTATTTCATCATTTAATAACGTCAACAGCACCTTATCAGCACTCCCACAATTTAAGTATTAGTTTTAAAAAATCATTTGTTAATATTTTAATGACAGTATAAGAATGAAAAAGTTAACGTTACGGCATTTTTTTACGACTCCTAAGTCAGTTTACTCCATTACAGGGGATGTTCGATAGTCGATAGATCAGTTGGAGCGTTTCATTGCTGTATATTAGGTTGGTTCTGTAACAGCTGAAACAAAGTTATATTACGTAGGATTTTTATTAATTCTAAAAATAAGAGTGGGGACTTGGTTACAGAATACCTTCTTTTTACATGCATGTCTACAAATGCCCTCCAAAACAGTTTCAATTCCTAATTACATAATGTATTTTAGTGATATACAGTTCCTCTGGTAAAACGAAATGTGTGTATTATTTTTCATTTGTAATTTGCTTAGGAAAATAAACAAATCTCAATATAAAACAATAAATGAATACAATTATTGAATTAATGTGCATCATGATGTAAATCATTACGCAAAAAATAATATATTAATCTGTTATACATAATGCAATGACAATAATATTCCTTTAATGTTTTATTTCACATCAATTCTATTTTTGGTGAATTTAGTTTAACATCAGCCATAAAAGTAGCTCTATCGTCAACAACGTTCAACGAGCGTCCATGTCGCCGGCCAGTTACCCCCACACCCCTCCCACATGCACGGCACTCACTTCGCTCGCAGGCCCATTCTCTATTGACGTTCCTCCGAACAATAGTCACTGCCCTAACCACTTCTCAATGGCAAATCCTTTTGGATGCACGCGCTTCATGGGATCGCGTTTCGGAAATGAGTTCAACAACAGCCCCGTTCTGCGAGCGAACCCGTGCACACAGAAAAGGAACGACTCGGCTCGAAGCCTACCACACACGGAGTTGTGTCTGCCACGAGTGAGCTACGTCAATCAATAGTTGCACAACAGCACCATCGCATGGCAACACACGACTTCATTTGCACAACACTGAGAAAGCAAACGCAAATGTATGTGTTTGCTATCAACTAGGAATACATCAGAGAAGTCAGCAGATCATTCAAAGCATTCTGTTGTATCTCAATATATTTATCGCTTCCTGTGACCTCGCTTAAATACTCGAGTATCAGTATTGATAAACTTTTTTCAAATTAACTTCATTGCTTTGGCCAGCCACTACGGCCGTACAGCTTACATAATGTTTCAAAGTAGCGTAGTATATGATTTTGCTGAATTGTTCTATTAATCGTAAATAACTACATTATTGATTGTCCGGAAATCTTAAAGGTGATGTGAAAGGATGCATCTGGGGAGATGTCCTGTAAGTGGCGGAATTAGTATTATTAACGGAGAAATATTGAGAAACATGCCAAAAGAACATACTGATCGAACGAACTGATTTCCACAAAACGATTAATCAAAAGTTTAGCTCCTACGATTAAAAAATGCATTCATCCAAATTTCCATTTTGATGATCTAAATGGAAAATGAAAAGTGACCACAGTCATTATGTAGTGATCAAATTCCACTTTCTAATCATTAAAATGCTGCGAAATTATATCAATACATAATTTTTAGTGTCGTCAGAACTTTCATTGGGGTATCGTAATTTCTTTCGCAATCCCTTCGTCGCAGTCAAGTCGTTTCTATGAGCGAAATAATAGTCTTTAGTCATGCTTTTATTCGTTGTATGACTGTTTTGAGGTTTGTTTTTATATTAAGAATTGTATTTCATGTTTTATATTGTTTCGTAATGTAGAGAGAGATATCAATTTACTTGTTCCCACTCATGTTACACTCAACAGCTGAAACTTCACACTAATATGGCAAGATTTAATTAAATTTCTTTTGTTGGAAATTACCATTTAAATTGCCTGAATTTAATAATTGCAATTTGAATTCAGTGCGAGAAAAATAGCTTCTTTGGAATTTTGAGTGTTACATTTTGTAAAAAGTTTAAAATCTACATTATGTTCTGACATGAAGGCAACGATTCGAATTTTACGTGACTGCGACAATTTTATGTTTCATGTGCACAAGGATTACAACACACTAAGATGCAATTAGATGAAAAAATTTCCTAAAACTACGTTTTCCTCTTCGTAAGCGCGTCCAGATTCGCGTCACGTGGCCTATTTGACTTATCGGAGTTACGATCAGACACATGAGGCGTTTGTAAACAGCAGATGATTCCGACAGCGTGCCTCTGGAGTGTTTACCAAACTGCCATCACTAAGAGATTAACTTCTCATGTGAAACGAGCAAGCGATGGCGCAGAAGAGGCTCGTCTCGTCTAACTAAAGCTTTGATTAAATGGGCAGCGATTGAATGCCTTTAAAAAGTAACACATATCATACGTGCTATACAATATATAAAAAGAGAGCAATAGTATTTTGCAGGTGTTATATATTTTCTCGCTTACGAACCATCAAGAGAATACTACGCATTAAAACGATTTTATTATTCGCGATTGTGAATGTGCAAATGAGGCAGAATAATGAGAAAGAGAACAATTCCTTTGTCTTCTATAATATTTGTAATAAAGTGGAACTTCGACATTTTCAATGCTCAGTTTTTTCGAACATTTCCATTCCCTATGCACGCTCGTGCTAATTTTTCGCAATCGCTCGAGTATTGGGCAACACCTGCAATAGAGGCGAACGTGCAAGCTTTGTACTACTGGATGGCCGAGAACAAATCCCGATCCCTCGTTTGTTCAACTTTTAACCTATTTTCCTTTCGTCTACGTCAGGGATTTCCAACCGGGACGGTATCGACTCCTTGAGATCGGTAAAATTTTGAAGGGGGGTCAGGGATGATCTAGCGGTCCCTTTCGGGTCCAAGTCAGGTACGAACCAGTGACTGATCGAGATCCCATTGTTTACAATAAATATTAATCAACTTGAAAATTATCCTTTTCTGATATAAATTAACAAAACACAATAATACATTCAGAGTCGTAGCTAGGGTTATGAGTTCTATGAATTTTTTGAATTTGAGTTTTATGAATTTTGCACCCCCCATTTTATAGCAAGAGAAACAACACAATAACATTGAATGTCTAATTTATATTTAACTTATGCATACATTTAAGCATAAGATTAGTCCTTACTATTATTTAGGAAGAGAAACAATACAATAGTTCTTTTATTTACGCAGTACATCATCTCTTAAAAGTTTATTTTTACGGTCTTTTCTGTGGCCTATTTGTCAATAATGTGATATACATGAATACTTTTTGCTGAATCATACTCAATCAACGGTATAGCGAGATTACTCAAACGTTTTTGACCAATCTGCGATACTAAATATTTTTTTATAATTTCAATTTGCTGTAAGATCTTTCACAGCTGGCGTCATAGATAGCGTCAATACTAGGCTAAGTGCAATGCCTATATTTGGATAACTTGTTACTATGCCATATTCTTCATGGCAATTAAGAAGTGCACTGTAATCTGTATTTTTAAATCAGGCAATAATGATTTTATTTGGTGTTTGCAGCTTTCAGGCTCTAAATTTAAATCGTTGGCATTTAATTCATGTTTGTATTTTAGTAATTAATTATTTCTTTTAAATCTGTAGAAAAATCATAATTATCGAAGAAAAAAAATTAAAGCCTCCAGAAACCGTCAAGATGTGACTGAACGCGATGAAAATTTAATTGACGACACGATTTTTTTCTTCAATCTTTAATTTAGTGTTCGGTACAGATTTTGTGTGTTAACGTAGCGGTGCCGTTCCAAAACTGTGTAGGTGCCTATAGTAATCAAGTGGAAGTTCTTTTTTATGTGAATTAACATGTGTTAATTTTGTGTGCCTGTGTCCCAGCGGCCCGCAGGCTGTAGGTCTGCAAAGTGTTGCCTCCTTAGGGTTGAACCCCCCCCTCCCCCCGCACACACACACTTGGCCAGTCCCTAGCTACGACTCTGCATACATTACAAGTTCGCTCCTCTTCTTCCGTTTCTATCGTTCCATCGTTTCATATCCATTCGTTTCTATCGTGTAAGGGTCTAACGAGGGGTGTAACTCGGCTGGTGCAACCGGTGAACGGCACCGTAGTAGGGGGCCCATAATAAGGAACTCCGCAGTAGAAGATCGCCAAAAACAAGGCGAACTGCATGCCTTTTTCTACATTCCGCCAGCCGAATTCTCATAATCATATATTTAAACCCTTAATTCCACTTTTAGTAATCGCAAATAGGGACCCCATTTAGACACTCTGGACCTCAGCCTCCAAGGTAGCTACGTAATTGCTTAGGATGATTAGAAACTCAAGAAAATAAAACTATTTATTCGCAATTATTATTCGCTCTTTATAACTTTATCCAGCAATAAAATATCTTTGCAAAAGATAACTGAGAAACGTTAAGGCCAGCTTTTAAAAAATTCTACATATTATAACCGTCGCACAACAATTACAACTACAAACTCAGCTACTGAGAATAGTTAGGGTCTACAATTACTGAAAATCGAGATATTTACGACAATATTAGTTTTCGAAACTGGCATCTTTAACATAGTTCTGGGTAATTCTTTGTGTTATGATTATGTATACTGTATAATATACACCGAAGT
The DNA here is from genome assembly GCA_017312745.1 of Gryllus bimaculatus. NCBI lineage: Eukaryota > Metazoa > Arthropoda > Insecta > Orthoptera > Gryllidae > Gryllus > Gryllus bimaculatus. The sequence continues at coordinate 2,902,488 of BOPP01000115.1, forward strand.
ATGCCAATGAAGTAAACAATTTTCAAAGGGGTCGATGAAAGAACCACGTAGTGGTGCTAAAACAACACGTGCTTCTTCACCCGTACTTTTACGCAATATTACGCGAAAATTACTCACATTTTCGAAAATTTGTACATCACCTTATTACAACGTCTATCTTTAAGGAACAGATTTCATTAAGAGCAAAAATCTATCTTAATAACTCTAACTGTAGCGGAAAAAAAATTTTGCAGTTTTCGAAAAAACAGTTTTTGAAATTTTGAAAATGTCCCACGAACTTCATTATTACACCCCAAAATTAAAATATCGGTTTCCATAGCACGGGACCGGACATCAGCCATATCGATTTTGGAGAAAATAGGCTAAACGCTTTAACCGCCAGCGTTGTTGACAGATGGGCGGACAGACAGACAAACGTTTTCCGGTCATTCAATTTTTTGGTATTAAGGATCCACAAAATATGAATTATGGCTACACAACGTATTAGAGGATTTTTTTTTATATTTTGGCAGTAGAAAGGCAGTCTTGCATTACGATTTTAGCCTACACGAACTTAAATAAGTATATATTTTCCCCAGCTTATTTTCTTTCCTCACAGCCATTTGTTTTTCCACGGATCATTACCACAAGTATGAGTCATGCGCTGCTAATTGAGGAAACGAAATTACCATAGAGGAGACAATCTAGTATGTGCCGCCTCCACGCGGCGTTCCTGGGCTAAAGGTCCACAATCTATTACAGCATTATTCCCACATGTGCTACAATTCTTTTATCATGAGGTCTCTCTTGGCGCCCTGTTGTGTTTTTGACCACGACACTATTAGATCTCGAGGGCTAGGTTTTCTTATTTCTTTCTTCCCCTTCTCTACCCTTCCACTGTCTTCTATTTGGAAGTAGACAACACCGTAGGTGAATAGGAACTATGTTGCGTATGGGAAATAATCCTACACAAATTCTGCCTTCTAGAAGGTGAGGAAGCAGCCCTTCCGCTAGACGTGCCCTGCGCAGCGCTCGTAACGTGGCCAGAGGACATTCAACCCACTGATATTCTCACGAGTGATAGCCGGCCTCCAATTTATACGACCCCAGCAAAACGTCGAAAGGATAAACGAAAAAGGAAAATGGAATCTGGAATGTCCACATTGTCATAGAAAAACATATGACTCTCGTCATAATCTCTTCAGGTGCATTTATTCGTACCTCTATAATACTTCGATATCCCCTTTCATTTTTTTAGTCTGCGGGTAGCTATTCTTTCGTTTACTCAACTATGATGAAATATATATGGAATGGTCTCTCTCAAAAACAGGAAGAAATAGAATTACAAATAAAAAATTACAAGATGCACTTTGTGATAATAACGCAATCAAAGAAAAAAGGGAAAGGAACAATAGGCAAAGGATCCCATACAACGATATATTGTGGAGTTCCGAGAGATAACAGCCACTGCAGGAGTAGGAATACTAATACATGAAAAATGGAAATCAAACTTTCATTATATAGTTGGGCAAACGAACGAATGGCTACAGGCAGACTAAAATTTGAAAGAGGATACCGTAGTATTATACGAGTACGAGTATATGCAACAGAAGAGATTAGGACGAAAGAGTAATATGTTTTTCCAACGAGAAAAATTACAAGATGTATTACATTCAATAAATAAAAATGATTATATTTTACTATCAGGAGATCATAATGCAAGATTTGGACAACCATCTATTCTAACGGACAGATGATGAACCCACATTAAGTCAAAATGAGAAATGTGTAAGAGGTTTAACTTATAACAATCTAAGAATAGAGAATTCCTTCTTCAAACATCAAGACTTTCATTAACATACTTGCGTTGTCACAGAAGGCCACTCAATAATTCATCTTTTCATAATCAATGGAGAATTAGGAAAATGCTTTGAAGTCAAAAGAGTACTAAGGGGAAAGGTATTGGATCTGGCCATTATTTTGTGAAAGGTGGACTATTTTTGAAATCAAGATGGTTTAAGGGTGACAAAAACAAATCAGATGATAATCAAATCTGGAAAAGTTATCTTCTGAAAGACACATTCAAATCATTCAAGAAAGAATAAAATACAATGTATATGAAAATTGAACGACATAATACAGAACTATAGAAAATCAATCGAAATATCTGATATATTTTATTGAACAAATGGCCGAAAGTCCTTGAGAAAAAGAAGTACATGAAATGCAGAAGAAAAGGGTCTTATACAAGGAATGACAATCGAAATGACCCTCAGAGTGGTCGCTTGGTTGAGCTGATTTACTAATCGCTTGGTCGTGAAACCTTGAGTACAAAAGTTCCCGAAACTCATACATTCCAATAAGACCATCTCAGACTTACTTTAATAGCATCATACGCGTCGGATTGGGCGTTTGTACGTAGATTTAAAAAAATGAATTGACCTGTCCCAACTTTCTTTCTAAGTATCGAAGAGGCTGTGATTCCTAGGGTGATAAGTGTTGTAGACACAATAATTGCTTGCTGAGTACGCGAGTTCGTATCCCAGGGTGGACAAAACGTTTCTGAATTGGAATCACTTCTGCAGCCTTCGTGTGGTATTATCATATTGCCATTACCAATAGTGCGAGGGAGTACGTTTTGTAGCACTAATCGTTTTAATTTATTTTTTGTCTTTTGCTTTGTCTGCATTTTAATCATTGTGAAAACATTGCTGGAGAGATCGGTTACTGAACGACGAAAGAGAAGAATTATTATGTGTGGGTTTTTATTAAAGAACGCACACTGTTATGAAAAAGTGCTTATTAACGAAAAAATTTACAAAAATCGTAACGAATATTTTTTGTGAATAGAATTATGTAGAAACTTTTATTTAGACCTTTTTTAAATTGCGAATTTATCCCCGTTTGAAAAAAAATGAGTACTGCTCTAAGAAATTCCCAGTTGTGATCAGCTGAATCACTTCTGTTTGGAACTCTCCTAAGAGAACAAACTATTTTCCCAAACGTAAGCAGTTTGAATTATATTATGGTGTTTACTGAAGATGTGAACACACGGAGAAAGTGTAACGAAGGAAAGTTGCTTTAAAAGTTTATTTTTTCAAAGTAGAATCGATCTTTTGTGTGACTATTGCAACTGATGTTAAATTAATGTTAACTGGAAATCAGTGGGTACTGTATCATTGTAATAATGTGCAATCGTATTTGATAGCTTTTGATTTTAATGGGAGTGGCTTTGAAAAGTGATAAGCATTCATACAAACATAATACTTTCCATGGCCGATTAAAGCACTATTCGCAAGTAGGAATGAAAGATAGCGGATTTGCTTCTATGTCCCTCCCTTTACCATCTTGGTCCAAATTAGGTTTATTTACTTATTTAAAATAATTCAATGAAACGGAAATTTACTACAAATATTTAACTAATTTTATGATTTCTCCCAAAATATCCAAAAATACTAACTTATTCTTAGTAGTCCCTTTGAATCCATGTAATTACGCAATTCTTACAAGGGTAACTTGTATACGAAAATATACTCTTAAAATAGATTATTGAAGTTTCTCAAGAAAATTATGCAGTTTTAAATATATTTTGTTCGCCTGATAAACATTTTCTTAAAAAATAGGGTAAAAAGAACGATATGCAGTTCCAAGAAATCTGTCAGAATGGAGACGAGGAAGTACGCTTCCTCTAATAGTAAATTGGGAATAGGAAAAAATGACGACGGGGAATGTTGTCTGGGAATTGAAACAAAAATATATATTACACATTACTGAATGTCGCCATCATCTAATAAACGGATCTTAGTTTCCTGCTTTCGTAATAATGTAAAACATTTTAGAAGATAGCAAATGAAGCTAAATTCTAGTGGTATCATAAAGTACTTGATAAATGGATTCAGACGTACATTCTTTTTTCGCTAGGAACTTAACTCAGCAGCGCTTCAACTTATCAAAAGATAGAAGTTCTTTTACTCAATCATCTCAAGTTAAAATTAATAGTCATTAATATTTACAAACGTTATTCTGAAGATCCCTTCGGCAAAAAATTGTAATAAAAAAAATAGCATGTATTACAAATTAGATTTTTTCAATCAAAATTTCGAAAGAAAGTACTGCTAGCACTTGGGATCGAACACGATACTATGTTATTTCAGAACCCTGTCCGTAACCGTTACACAACGCTTACGTGCGTGGAGTGGATTGTTAACTTCAGAAAATATCTCCGCAGTGCCGTGGCTCGCTGCGCCGTGGCCCCTAGCACTGATTTTTTCACGATGTTGCATTACGATCGGTCTCTAAAGAAGCGAGTCGTGGCATTGGTTGAAAGAGCGAATCTCTCTGCTTCGAAGGACGGGCGTATGTACGGGTACCTCCCATTACAGCACGTAGATGATTGCAGCAGTATCGAGAATCATAGGAAGCGGGAAGACGTGCTGGCACCGGGCTGTGTCTAGTCCAGGACGCCGAATAGGTGAACCAGGATAGAGAGATGCCATTCCTTAAATCGGTTTGTTGAAATGTGCCACTAACTTTCCTGGTTCCTCGAAAACTGTAAGGAACCGCTAAGGGGCACGGGACTACACTTCCGCAGGGCAGCGGTTAAGAAGGAGCTCTCCGAGGACCATGGCCTCTAGGTCGGCATTGGCGAAGGACAACGTTCATCGTGGCTGGGAAAATGTAATTTTCTCCGACGAGACGGTTTTTTCCTCGATCAATGACGGGCCTGTTCGAGTGTAAGTCGAAACGAGTGTAAGTTCTGAATTATGGATTATTCTGGATTATGTGCATCAACGTACGGTTTTGGTGCGAGTATTTGTGGTGTGTTGGCGATAGATTTCTGCACGTGGCATTGGAGTTCTCCACAGAATATAAGGTCATCTCAACGACATCCATATCTTGCGAGATATTATTGTTCCATTAGTGCGGCAAATGCATCCGGATGGAGAAGTGAATTTTCAACATGACAACTCGTGGGTTCACTAAACTTGGTTCAGGAGTGGCTTGCACTGCAGGGCGAAGTACAGGTTCTGGACTGACCTCCTCGTGGAGCTGACCTGAATCAGATTGACAATATGAGGGCTGAGACGAAGCGTGTCATGGCAGAAAATTGGCCAGATACACACTGTCCACAACAGATGCTCTCTGGTACGTGATTAATACATGTGACGAGATAGCCCATTGTCCCAACTACCCAGCTGCGTTGGTTGCTTCACTTCCGTATAGATTGTAAGTCATAATAGATAAAGATGGCTTTGTTACTCTTACTGAAGAGAGAAAACGGCCCTTTTAAGGGCTGAATCAATAATAATTAAAAATCCACAGCAATGTGGATGTAAAAAAAAGTGTTAAAAGAACTGCAGGATGCTAAATAATATTGAGTAAAAAAGCAAGAAACACTGGGAATCGAACCGAAGAGCTCACGACACAACCTGCGACACCACTAATTTAGTGACCTCCCACGACACTGGAAGTAAAAGGGCATAAAATGATTTGAGAGACGTTTCGTAACCCACACTCCGATACTATAATACACGGTACTGTGCACTAACGGGAAAATAGTTATAACTATTGTATATATTTTCTGAATTATTATTTTTCAGCTGTTTAAAAACTTTGTTACATATACCATCTTAAATAATATAAATACCGGGTTTCCCACATACTATGGACAACCTTCATAAATTTTAAATGGATTGCGAAATGCAGTTCGGCCCGACCATATTGAAGCATGGGACAAGGAATGTGCTCCGAGATATTGTTCGCAATATTTTTTATTTTGAAGAAATTCAACCAATATGTGATTTTTTTAAATAGATGTTTATAATTTCTCATCTAAAATAAATAGAACATGAAAATTAAGAAAAATATGATTCCGAAGATCTGACTTGAAGGCCATGGACCCCTCCTATTTAATATTGAACAAAACATTTAAAAATGGCCAAATATTTAATGTTTGGCCTAATAATTATAATAATAATAATAAGGATAGTTTGGTTAATTGGGCTGGAACGTTTCTTAGTTTTTGCATTTGTTTGTTGGTCAAAATTGTATTACATAATAATATTAAGTCACATGTCAGAAACAGAAATACAAATTATTAATTTTTCAAGCTTTTAGCAAATTTATTGCGAATAGTAAAGAAAAGTAATTGACGAAAAATGGTCCACTTAACCGCAGTATGGAATTAATAGCCACCTACTATTGTTACGTGAACCAGTAAAGGCATGTTTAACACCGTTCTACGAGTATATTATGAAAAAAAACACTGCAAAACACACAAGATATTATTTACAGAAAAACATTGTATAACATACTCAAACATTTTAAACATCAAATTTGTTTTTAAGATGAAATGTCAATCATTACATAAATGGAGTTTTGCATTTTGGAATGCAAGATTGCTTACAATTTCGGTAATCAGACCACAGTAAATATTGATAGCAATTTTAATCTTCATTCATCTAACGAGTAATTTTTCTTCATTTGAAAAAAAAAATCAAATGTTCGTTAGTGAAACTAAAATTAACAATTCATACACCCATCTTGTGTAGACGGCCGCGATCAATTTTTCTCCGTCTTCAATACTGTGGTTGTGGGAATAAGCTGAAAATATTTTAAATTTTGGAATTTTCAAAACATCAGGGATTTCAACGAAAATTGAGACCTGCGCCATTCTATTAAAGTTTCTATATGATTTCCGTGGACTAAGTTTCTTAAAAAGAATTGAAGCTATTTTTGAAAATATTGTTGAGGCTTCAGGTAAACTATTCCCCAAAATCAAAACAATCGTTTCAAACTCAGAAAGCCTTGGGATTATCAATCTATCGAGAAAAATCAATTTTGGAGCAAATCAAGTGAACGGTTTACGCGCAAGCGTTGACCATAGACAGACGGAAGGACAGATGAACGGACGGACTGACGTTTTGCCGTCGATCAATTTTTCGGCATCAAAGACCCACAAAACATGTATTCTGACTACGCAACGTGTTAGGGGTAATTTACTGTACCCATGAACAAGAAGTATCAATTTTTTGTAAATAGGAACCGGTAATAAGAGTTTCTCTTTCGAACATTCCCGTTTCCGGGGCACGATTACAATACTTTCTCCTTACGAATAAAGGGCAAGAAAGTTAAAATTGACGAATGCAGAAAAGCTTGGAGAGACCACGTCGAAAGAATGGAGAACACCCAAATACCAAAGTAGGTTCTGAAGTATAAGCCGTTCGAATACAAGAAGAAGAAGAAGAAAAAGAAGAAGAAGAAAAAGAAGAAGAAGAAGAAGAAGAAGAAGAAGAAGAAGAAGAAGAAGAAGAAGCAGTAGTAGACATTACCACACGCGCTTCAACCCGGCAGAGGATCTCAGAATTTGGCGTCAGTTCACTGCGTTGCTGCATTGCTATTACGACCGGATCCAGAAGTTTTCCCGTTCATCTCTACGCATGCCCCGTCAGCCTCATGAGAGCGCTGTGGAAAGCCCCACCCAGCCCCAGAGCGACCGCACGCTTCCACCCGCAGCTTCAATGTTCGTTTGATCGAACGAGCCGGGCACGCTGCCAGTTTCGGGGAACCGGTCATGTCCTCTCTCGAAGACAAGTCCGGCGTTGTGCCGCTCTCCAGGCGCTGGGCCTCCGCGGAGCGGAGCGGGGGTGGGGTCCGGGCCACGCAAGCGCGCCTCCGCCTCCCGCGGCGCCGTGCCAGCCGCCTCGGCGCAGCGTGTGGGCCTGAGCCCCGCCCCCGCCAGACCCCCGCGTCGCTGGCCCGCCCCCTCCGCCCACACACCGCGCCCTCTGGCAACGAAAACAACCAAATTGCAGGCCCGTAATGAAGTATTCATTTGCTGCCGCTAGACACTCAACATTGAAATTAGAGCCCAAACAGGGAATTTTATGTTGTTTTTTAAATCATCCTTACCGCTTCGAAAGATGAATCAGGTTTTGGAAAATGTTACTCAAACACAATTTTAGCGCGTAATTTTAATATTTCTTTACTAAAAATAGAAGAATAATCCATGCGGTTTAAAGGTCAGATATCGCTGGTACACAAAGGGTTTATTAATCGACGAAGCGGACAATAAAGACCTCATGATCATTTCGTGAGAATTCACAAAAATGTCAGGAAACTCTAGCCCAGAACTATTTCCCAAGTTCTCTTCGATTCTACTTTGCCAAAAATGTTCATCAAACTCAAACGTCATATACTGTAATTATGATGTCTTTCTACAATTTTCTTCGTCATTACGTTTCCTACATTCTTCAATGTCAATGGTTTCATTCAAACACACAACTAAGTCATAGAGGAGGTAAGCTTCAGGAAGCCCACATCACATTAATTCTTTCTGGTTATATTTCATTTAATTAAGAATAAAATATATTTACAAATTTCATTACGTGCTTAATTTTATATTTTAATTCTAAATTACCTTCTTTATTTCAGATACAAAAAAAGGGCCAATGCATGGAATTGACAGTTCGTAGTTTGTGGAGTTCTATCAATCGAACTATTAATCCATGAGATGAGATCATCAGAAGCGCTGAACACGATAAATGCAATCAATCCAGGGTGCAAATTAACCTAACCTATCTCGAATCTTTCCAATGGGAGAGTATATTGTATTGGCGCATAATATTGTGAATCTGGTACGAAACATCAGTACCTATACTCAAACAAAATGTATAGTTTTCCAAAAACTTAATTAACCTAATGTCCCTTCTCATCGTACAGAAACACAAGCAAACTATTTTCTATTGATGCATAGCAATTTTCAAAATTTTCAGGTGTTACTATTTTCAATATAAGCGTATCTAACACGCCCAACGAAATCCTATTGATCTATTCTAAATACTTTATCACATAATCTTTACAACGAAAGTAAACTTTGCACTTGAACAGACTGTGGAGCATGGAGATATCAATGAACGAACTCTCGTAGGTGCAGAGGACTGTAGACAGGTGCAGAAGACAGAGGGAGGATTAACAGAGAATGCCATTAGAATAACCTGAACAACTATCGTAATGCAAATAATAATAATAATAATAATAATAATAATAATAATAATAATAATAATAATAATAATAATAGAGATTCTGATCCAATGGCCGAGATCGCCAAGGCAGTGGTATCATAGCGGTCTCGGACCAGAAGATCGCATGTGTAATGCCTTTCGCTGTAGGTGTCGTACTACTAGCAGCGATTGCAGGCAATTACAAATGCTTCCCGTACAGAATGCATTAAAAGTTGAGTTCGCAGGGAAGCTAAGTTCCCTGGAGGAGCGTGGTGGTGAGCGAGGTTTCAAGTACAGAGACCAAGTCCGATGAAGTATGAAAATAAGTTTAATTGAAGAATAGAGCTGCAGAGCAGCGTGAAGTTTACACAGCAAAGTCTGTAGGCTGTCTGTCCGATATCAACGCTACAGGATCCTTATATGGGAAACAGGGAGATTTACGAGGCCATTACGCCACCCCCGCCAGAACTCGGCATGCCCTGGACGCAATAAACTGACATAACTGTCAGAGGACTTTTGCCCTTTTGAAAACTCACAAGATCCCAAATATTCCTGTTTCCACGTCTGGATCGTGTTAACGTTGACGGCGGTTTGGGGTGCCCAATCACCCATGACCTCAGGCAGGGCGCCTGCTCCAGACACGACCCTAATTTAAACATGTCTGAAGGGTGATATTTCTTTCACGTACAGTTTGAAAGAAATATTCATTGCTCTTCTTAAGCAATGCGTACTTCATATGTACGTAGCTGCATTTACCATTACACATGCTCGAGTACCTCTTCGGGTATGGTTGTGTTGTGTATGTTTGTAATTGTCGGTTTTATCATCATCATCATCATCGTCATCATTTCCATACCTCATCAACCCACCCAGCACACAACCCTGGGGTGTAAAAATGGACTCAGTAGAAATACTGAATCCTCCTAATAAATTCAAGTGCATATCCCCAGAAAAAAAATGTGGTGGGTGCAACTGCTCGTTCGAGTGGTTCGTATATGGCCAATTCGCGACCAGCCGTCGTCTGCAGGTTCGAGTCCTGCGTACATTTTGTCGTGTTTGTGATTGTCCCTTCACCCCTCATCATCATCCTACCATCTCATAATTCACACTTCAAAGCATAACAACCTTGTCGTGCTGAAGGACACAGCTGAAGAACAGATCCTGGAAAAATTACACACGTTAATC
>BOPP01000115.1:2912756-2946335 GCA_017312745.1 Gryllus bimaculatus
AAATTCAATTCAATTACCTTTGGAATTGGAAGCTCCGTGGTGCGTCACAGCGTTGTCGAGGGGTGGGGGGCTTCGCCTGCGCCTAACGAGGCGCCCCGCGGAGGGCGGAGGGGGCACCGGGAAACCCTGCGATAATAGCGCGCCTCAAGAGGCACCTGATGAAGCGGAAAGTTTGGAGCGGCGCGGAGGCTATTCCGGGAGCGCCTTCGCCCCCCCCCCCTCTCCCCCGAGATGCGCGTCCGCCTTGGCAACACAAATTACGCACTTACGACCATTTCCTTGCTTTTCAGACACAAAATAGCTCGAAAAAAAAACGCCAAACGAGCACAATTTTCGTTGCTACTTTGCAAGTGAGCTGTGGTGGGATAAGTAAAAAAAATAAGTTCAATGAAACCAGCTAGGTGCAACACCAACAGGTGTCCACATTTGAAAGTATGGTTGAAATGGATTCTTGAACTATTGCAATCTTGAACTACAGGTGTACAAATAGAGGAATTTTATGCTCTAAAAAAATCTTGAAATAAGCTTTTAAAAATATACATTTATGATCTAAAAATTCTCAAATATGCATTTTAATATGCTATTAAAATAACAATATTTCATTTCCTGCAATAACCTTTCTTGATAAAATTCAGGAGAAGCGGGTTGGAATGAAAATACTATAGCTTTTTGCGCAAATAGAATATAATCTACCTTACTTCGCGGGAGAAATAATTAAAGTAAATATTCTCTTCAGTGAAGTACATTGTATGTATTGTTGTATTGTTGTATTTATTCTGCCTGGTTTAAAAAATATGATATCAATAAATTTCCTACACACATACAAGTATTTGATCATCTACACACACACACACACCAAACTACAAATTTTGACAAGCTGTTAGTAATCGATGAAAGCTCACAAATAAATAGATCGTATGGAAAGTTGAAAAGTTTTAGAAATAAGTCTCTTATTTTAACGCAAAATGCAAAATATGCGCCTATAATTACACGAATATGGACCAACAGGAAAAATCGGCCAAATATGCACTAACATATTAACCTATACACAATTAACATCCAATTCTAACCAAATGTCAAGATACTTCATTCAGCTTTCCCTTGGAGCAACGGACAAAAATATGCAAAATAATATAAATCCGCTCCCTACTGATGTATGAACAGATTTTTGCTAGTGTCCACAAACGAAACATCATTACATGTGTTGAAAAGACTTACATTTTGCATAATACAATTAAATTTGACCTCAGAGAATACGAGACAGGTCATCAGAAAACTCTCGCCATTGATTTATTCGAACTACGATTTGCTTATGCAAAGTTGAATTGAAGGTGCAGAGAATGAGTTACAGTTCCGCAGATAATCTTGAACTTGACAATCCGATCAAATATGTTAAAAAAATACTCATCTAAAATTGCATCCTGTGACATCTGGCGTCCCTGCGATTACGACAAGCTGGTAGTACAGACTGTCAGTATAAAAAGAAGGAAATAAAGGATCCACAATTATACTGAAAATTGACTACATTTCTAAATAAACCGTATGTAAGAAAATAAATTATGCAAAACATTTTGTAAATCATTGGAATAAATTTTTTTAGCAAAGAGAAATACTTTCGAGATATATGTTGATGATCAATTTAAAGAAGAAAAAAAAAACACTTATGCTGAAAGGCTTTCTCTGTTCATTAGATTTAGAAATAAATATAACAATGTCTTGCAAATGCGATGTGCAATTACAGCAATAGCGAAGCTAGTGACAAATAATGAATATAGGTTTATAATCAACGCCCTCAACTGACTATATATATTTATTTAATCAGGCTAATAAGGGACAATACGTACCACTTCGCGGTTATGTGCAGCTAAGAAACATGAGTTTCATTTCGCGAACACGGACTTCATCAGTTCAGAGTTTACGAATTCAGACCTTTTAGAGACGTCGTGTGCACAACAGCAGAGACTACACGCGCCTTTTGTGGACTTAAAGGTCTCGTGACGTTGTCTTAAATCTTAAACTGTCAGCAGACAAATAATTTCCTTCGAGTTCATCAAAATAACGCCACTTAATTTTAATTCGAGTAGTACTGCAAATATTTAGTGATACAACAGCGTTTACCGTTGTATCACTAATTTATTATTTGAAAGAAAAAATTAGCACAGAAAAAAGCACCCAATTTACACAATTCAATTGATTTTTTTATATGTGTTAATTGTTCTTTGTAAACCAATATATTCAAATCTTTTGTAAATAATAACCAATTTACATGTTTCTGGAGTGTTTATATGTTTCTGGAATTAAAATTTGGCACAGAAAGTATTTTTTCAAAACAACTGTTGAGTGCTTATTGTGGTTCAATCATTCGGAATATGAGAGTTTATTATACAAAATATGCTTAAAATGACGTAAGAGGTTAATTTCAAAATTTAGTGTTTTCCTTCCTGGTCAACCTGTACACCTTACTCTGTTACTAGAGTATTCATTAAGACTGTTAATATATTTATTTTAATGCAGACCGAAACCATATTTCCAATTTCGAGAACTTGCAACTTCAATTTCTATTCCTAAGAGGGTGGAACTTTTAGTGCTGGAGTTTTAAGTCGCACGGCTTCTAGCAAGGGCACGGGCCCAGCTTGACTGACGCAGAACCCAATCATGGATCTGCACGGTCTGTTCAATAGGTCACGCTGCCTGCCACGGCCGGAAATCCGGTCGCTTGCCAAAACGCGCTCCCGTTCGCCGGCGACGTGAAGCGGCGCCAGCGGCAGGCGGCAGCGACACGTGCGCTGGCAGAACGTGAAGCTGCGCTCCGCCGCGTGGCACGTGGACGGCGCGGAGGAGCGGAGCAACGCCACGGGCGCAGGGAGTGGAGGGAGTGGGAGGAAGGGGAGGAGCGTACGCAGCGGGTGGGAGGCGTGGGCGGTGGGCCATGCGGGCGACAGGCGCCGCGGGCGGCGGGCTGCGTGAACGGTGGGCAGTTCGGGCGATGGACGCACTTAATTATTAATTAATTTCCCATCAAAAACAGTGAAACAGTAAATATAGTTTTAATGATTTTTTCATTCAATCTACAAATATCCAAAAGTAAATTAATAAGATAATCGATTAATAATAACTTGTCAAAAATTAAATTTTATACAATTTATCTATAGTAGTAACATTCTATGACACTAAAGATACATTTTCATACCAAGATATTTATCTCTAAAACACAAATTTATAGGTATAAAAATGTAAGTGTATACAGAACAACAGCAGTTTTCAAATGTCAAACAACGCACTGGAATCTTTATATCTTCAAAGACAGAATTGTCAACCTGTGATATCAAAATAACCGCCTTTTTGTAATATCTTCTGACCTGTCAGATCATATACAAACCAAATCCATTGTGTTTACTATATTTGTCCGTTTTTTGTGCGCGGGAATCTCTGGAGAGGCTGAACAGATTTCGATGCGACTTCCACCCCCAAATACAGTGTTTTCCGGGCAGCAGGCGCAATCGGCACAACGCACTAAAAATACCGCACAGTTTTTAGCCTTAAAACTAGTTATAACTGTGGTGAGATCTAATGGCGGGTTTCGCCGGCCACGGCCGCAACCTCCCGAACAGTCGAGATTCTCGGACCTAGCGATGAGTTGGAGCCCTTATCGCAGTCAATAGAATAAGGAGTGTGTGCACGCCATTGCGTACAGCACTAGTGATCTTCGGCGCATGCGCATATATATTAAAGTGATGCGAAACTCGAACTGCGCATGCGCAGATGATCGATAGTGCTTTAACGTTCCAGAGTGCACAAACTCCCTACGGGGTCGTCCATTAATTACGTAACGCTGAAGAGGGGGGAAGGGAGTTTGAGGCAGCGTTGCACAGCGTTACATAGGGGTAGGGGAGTAATAGTTTAGTGTTACGTGATGCTGATATTTATTTTTAAAATATTTTAACTTTTAGTGAACTAATTTCTTTTATTCAGTCTTATACTAAAACATTTTCATACTTGCAAATTGAATTAAAAGTATAATAAACGAAAAGTTATATTCTATAAATTGTTACAATAAATGAAAATATTTTTCATCAATGATATATTGGTTGAATCTTTCAGACTAGGAAGACAATATTAAAAAATGATTTATAATATACTGTAGAATCCAATTATTTGGCACAGTAGACTCGGAGCCTGTGCATCATCCACGACGGCATGTGCACGGTTTGTCAGCAATTTTCAGGCCAACGCGACCTTCTTTCTTTTAAAAAAATTGTACCCAAACTTACTGTTACGCGCAGTCCGCACCACGAACTAATTCTAAAACTAATTATAATAAATTTTAATGTATAACACAAGTACAAATAATACCAATCGTTTCTGCTTTATAGTTGAGTTTTACTTATTTGAATTTGGGGCTGGGGGCGCTTGTCGGAAGCATTACGTAATTTTTAGAGGGTTCAAGCGCGCGTTACAGGTGCGTTACACGGAAGGAGAGAGGATATTCAAAATACTCCAAATTTATGTTACGTAATTTATGGACGGCCCCTAATACGAACCGCTGCGGCCACTGAGTCATCGACAGAGGGCGGCGAGCTCTGTAACTGGTGCAGTAATAGAACCAATTCTTTTGCAAACTCCTCGTTGTTGTATGGCTATAGCACGTTTTTTCTTTCTAATACGAGTATTTCGTGACTAGATATCCCATACGACTTTAAAATAAATATTTAAAGTTGTTTTTATTAATTTTAGGCCGCATTAAACATCAAGGTCTTTAGCGACCATTTAACAGTATGGTAATTGTGAAGCTGATATGATATGGTGATGAAAGGGGGTGAAAGGACAAACACAAATACAACCATTCCCGCGGCGGAACTCGATCCTTCGGTTCGAAATCGCTACGGCACTAGTGCCTTAACGATTCCGGCCATCCCTTCCGGCAAATATTTCAAGTTTTTTTTTTTTTTCAATTTTTTTTTGTCTTCGGCGAATTTATCGAACACAGGACGCCTCACCATTGCTATCAGTGAATGTTATCGACTTAACACGCCTATCGTAAGTTACATCCAAATGTGAGAGAAATAACACGCCGTGCGAATTCGTGCTTACGAAATAACGACCGCAACATCACTTTATCGACACGAATCGCGGAGGTGAATTCATCCGTTGGCAGTCGGTGTGCACGGAGAACACCCACAACAAGCCCACCAGCGCCAGTCGAAGCGCGCAGCAACTTTCAAAACAAGTGCTGAAAGAAGAGAAATTTTTCTCACCACGTACGCAATGCACTATGCATAAAACATTCGATCTGCAATACACCATTTTCACTAGAAACCAACATATTTAGACATTCGGCTTTGGCAATGGGGCCCACCTCGCACACTCAACGGCCAGGAACGAACTGATAACCTTGCAGTGGCCTTTCGTCACACACAGGGGTTCTTCGCCTTTACTCTCTCGCCTTCCTTTGGAAGAAAAAGTATTGTAATCGTGCACCAGACAACGGTCATTTTTCGACAGGAAACCTCTTGTTGACGGGCCTAGGTAAGGAAAAGTGAATAAACTTGTTTCTAAATATTTTAAAAAATATTTTTAAAAAAATACTGTGATTAGTCAGAATCCATGTTTTATGGGTCATTAATACTGACTATTCCACTTGTGAAATTAAAATCAATAGTGTTAAACTATACATACAAAATGTCCCAATCAGAGCGGTGTATCTCGAAAACGTTATCGCTTTTTCTATCAGATTTTTCTTACCGATTCTCCCTACTCGCGAATCATATACAATGACTAATATTTTAAGAGTCGGTATACATTGATCGCTATGTCGACGTCCAATACGCCGCGAAAGCTTTGATTTTATCTCTAACACATTATGAAGTCAGAAACCACGTTTTGTGGGCCGTTGATACCGAAAAATCGATAGTGTGTTTGTCCATCCGTTCATCTATGATCAACATTATCGCCTAAACCCTTCAGACAATTTTCTCTAAAGTTGATATTCCCTGATCGATCTGAACGGACTCGCGTGTCTCGGAGTTTGAAATAGATATTTTGATATTCATGGATACGTTTCAAGAATCCTCAAACAAATTTTCATAAATTTCTAAAAAATGACAATTATTTTTATTAAACATTTTCTTTGGATTGCGTACATGACGTTTAAAAGAATGAGTAGTAGTAGCTCTCTTATCTCATTTTTAATAAAGTTAATCATGATTTTCTCTATATTACAAAAACTTTCAAGAGTAAACAACACATGAAAATAAAATTCACTTGTAAGTTGCGATGTAGCACAGCTAATTTCACGCAGATGGTAACCCTAAATTTTATTTCTTCTGTAACATGAAATATCAGTTAATATTATTTATTTTGATGTCTACATTATGAGTACACATATTGCATATTTATTTAACTTCATTTTTTCTCATTATACACTTCAAAATTGATTGTAAAGCAAGTTTTTAAAAAGCATATTTTTTAAAAATATTCTATCAATTTTATTGTTATGGTATTAGTAGATAAAATGTTAAACACTTTGATGACTTTTATTCAAAGATTTTCCAAAGCATGTTCAATAAGTACCCTCAATATTGGGTGATGTTTACATTGTCACAATTACGTCACCTCAAATCACAGTTTTAAAGAAGATTGAGACTCAGTACGGTGTATGTATCATGAAGATTTTTAAAGATTCTGAAATTGCAAATGACTGTGATATATTTCATGATTAATTCATTTTGAACTTATTTTTTAATCACACTTGAAGAGCAATACTGAAATATTTATAGGTATTGGAACAGTAATTTTATGGTCCGTGGATTTCATTTCTGATTGAACACCTGTGATTACATACTGTATTCCGGTTTTCCTTGAAGGTGAATAATGGAAACAGTTTCACGGCCTCTTTTGATGTACTAGATACTCCGTTTACCTCAATACCACACGTGACAGAGAACGTAAATGTACAGCAACGTATACGCACAAAATATTGAGTTTTGACCGGCCTGGATAGCAGAGGTCGTTAATGCTGAGGGGCCGTAGCTTTCAAGGCTCGGACGGTCGCGGGTTCGAATCCCACCTCAGGCACGGATGATGGTGGGTGCTGGTGTCCTTACGTGTCGTGTCCCCCCTACAGTTATCCCAATGTAAAACAATCACAGTGATCGCTACATGACCTAGTAATTAAAAAGCGACCTATTGTATTGTATTGTAGTGTATTGAATTTGCAACGCAATCTTGGTAGATTCCTTTATTCTGGTTTCTCGCTCGACATTACAAACACTAATGTGGGATATACGCGGCCTTTTTTTGTTGCTTCCTCTCTCATTTTTCGCCGTAAAATGAATGAAGAAAAGAAAAAGAGAATGAAAGGACGAAGAAGAAAAAGGAATGAAGACAAGAGAGAACGAAAGCAAAATGAAAAATTGAAAAGAAAAAAGGAAGAGAAAAGGAAAAAAAAGGTAAGGAAAGAAAAGAAAGAAGAGACGAGGCCATTGCCTCCGTGCGTGGCGAGCAATCGCGGGTGCGAGGAGAGACCTTCCCTTGGGCCGCCAGCGCCAGCACAAAGGACAAAGGCCGGCGCGTCTGCTCGCTGCGTCCCATATTCCCCAGGGCCACGCACAGCGCGTGCACAGCGCACGCACCTCGCACTGGCCATTCTCTGCCGCGCAAATGAAACATTCACTTCCTTTCGTGACTGCGCACGCAGGCAACAACAAAACCACAGTGCTTTTTTGTTTTTCAAAAAACGCAACCTGGCGAAAATGTTGCAATCCGCGAAGTGATTGACGCAATCCAGACTGAATCAGACGGACAGGCACGGAGTGCGCGCACTGCCCACACGATACCTGAGTTGCAGTTCGCATTTTCTAGCCGCACTCTTGGAGACACTGCGATTAATGAAGTCAGGTACAATGACCGACAACGATCACCCGCCAAGAAAAGACCTCGTGAGCTCTGTGTTATATGCACACTCCATAAAAAATAAACTAACTCAGTAAAAATAATCAAAACCAACTAAAAATCCTAGTCCTGCCACAAGAGCACATATTTCTGATTTAACAATTTGTTCTAAATAATAGAGACATTTTTGATAATTTGCCATGGGTTCACACTTACAATTTGTGCATTGCGGAATAGCGTCCTGAGGGTTAAGAAGGTTATTTAATAAATGGTCCCCAAGACAACAAAAACATCGTGGTGAACAATAAGTTTTTAGTATAGAAAAATCTCTTGGCAATTTCTTCACTCAGGAGGTCCTTGGGGTCGACACCTGTATTCTACTAAGTGAAGGAGCCCTTTGAGTTTAATATTTTCTTTGCTTTCAGGGAATTATAAAGTTCAATTGCTACAATTGGAATGGATTATTGATGTTTGTATGGTCTTCATACTTTTTGTAAAAGAATATGTTAATATTTAAGAGCCTATTTTATTGCTTGTGTGATTAAAGTGATGTGTAATTTTTTACCAATGGTATTGTTTTTACGGCTGAATAACCATGCGGGCGAAATTCTAAATTTTTAGATTTTATCTCCTGCGTAACCTTTCATCATTGGGATCATTGAGGGTTTTCAGAAGTACTTTCCGTAGTTTTTACTCAACTCTATCAGAAAGTCACTTTTACAGATACGAATGTTCTTCGCAAAAAGAAACAATGAATACTACGATTTCAAAAGTTTCAAATTGGTTTTGTAATAACAAATTAATAGATAACGAAGGAAAAACAGTTTCAATGTTCCCTCATCTCTGCGTTCAATTTAATTTGAATGTTGATCCAGAATTA
Source organism: Gryllus bimaculatus (assembly GCA_017312745.1). Lineage (NCBI taxonomy): Eukaryota > Metazoa > Arthropoda > Insecta > Orthoptera > Gryllidae > Gryllus > Gryllus bimaculatus. The sequence continues at coordinate 2,921,527 of BOPP01000115.1, forward strand.
TCTAGTTGTACACGATATTATGTTTTCTTTAGTGTATTACAAAGCACAATGTCACGCCCTTAAGCTCTTTTACTGCTTTTTCTGTGCTTACTCTTTGTCCCTATGCTTCAACATAGGGCCTGGTTGTTTTCGCACGGCAACGAGCACCGCTGTCCAACAGGCACAACACCCTTACCCGCTCCTTCGCCCCTTCCCTCGTCCGTTCCCTGGCCCCGCTCTCGCCTTCACCCTCGCCGTCGCCCGCGAACACGCTCTCAGCTGGACAGCGCACCGCGGCGACCGATGAGAATATCAATTCTCTTTTCTTTTTTGGTTAAAACCAGCTGCACCTTCATTTTATTAATTTCGCGTGTAATTGAAAGTGCAGAATGTTCAGACAATTCTTGACAGTATTGAATCTATTATTTATGATGTTTGGGGAATTTATTTTCATTTGATGCAAGCTTTGTTGTTGTGTCCTTTGTGATGTTCTGAGAGAAAAAAGACGTTGTCTTTCCCTCTTCACACTAAATGTGCAATGATTTTTCCGGCAGTAGTGGCAGGTAGTCTGCGAGTATCGTATATACGAGTGCTTTTATGACAAGTGGTATTACATTTAGTGAGGGGATAAGCGAATTTATCTTTCGAATGTAGAAACAAATCGAGGGAGGACTACTTGAATTTCCACACGTTTTCTTTCTCCATTATATAAATATATATATATATATTATATATATATATATTAATATATATATATATATTCTCTCTCTCTCTCTGTTTCCCTCTCAAGAAGTTCAGAAGTTATACTCGTATAACTTTAACATACTTTACTAAAACTGTGAAATATTAATAAGAAAAACTTTCATTGAGCTATTTTTCTATAAATCTGTCGATGTAATGAACAACATACTAGGATTTTAACTAGGGTGGATCGAGAACCTCATCCTGGGCGGGAGAAAGAGTAGAACTGATCCTCGCCCCTTCACCGCGGCGTGGTGGCGCAATGGAGCCACTCGCCGGAAAGGTGCGTTGACCTCACAGATGTTTATGAAATTCAGGCGTTTGGTTTTCCAGTCGAGTCGTTGGTGACACAACTGCTCATTAGTTTTTTCAGGTGGGTAAAGAACACTCACTTGTCAAGGAAATGAACTATTCATAAGCTTTTCTCATGCCTTCGTTATCTAGAAATTATTTCACGTTCAGATTTCCGAACACTATTCCTTACAGATTTTCTTTGCAAAATGGCGTTGACGAATTCCATTCTCAGTGTCCGAGCTTAGTTGATGGAGGAATCTTCTGCCACGACAAACGTTCTCGTGAGTAGATGTTCACAGAAGTGGTTTGCTTTTGCCTTCCATTGCATGTAAGGTTGTATGGTCATCAAGAGGGATGGCTAGAGAAAGTATTTAAATTTTGTGGGGGTGTCAACAACTTTCGTCACTGATCCTGCGAATATAGTGCATGTCAGAGGAGTAGCTGGAGGTTTCTTAGGGGTGCGGTCGTGTTTGAATATATATTATACAAGCCCCTGGGATGGCTGATGGACAATGTGTTAGCTTTCTTGTTCATTCTTTCTTGTAGTACCAAATTCACCAGTTATCTAATCATTATTATCGGTCGAGGCAAAAATGAAGATGTAGTTTCTTTTACAAATCGTCTCAGTTTCTACAGATGTCACAAAAAAGAACGTCCAGGAGGCCAAATAAGAGGTAGGTACAAACCGAGTGTGGAACATCCGTCAGTTTCGGGACTCGAAGTCCAGAACATCCCGGCCAAAGACGCTGTAACGTGAATGATAATGAGAGATTGACAATTATAGATAGGTGACAGTTTAATTGTGATCCGTAAAGGTTAAAGAAACCACCCGAGTCACAATTACAAAGAGCAAACGCGCATGCTCGACAGGGATTCCGAACTCCCAGGACGCGAATCAAATGGAAGATCACGTGGCAAAAAACGCATGCAAGTCAAATTATAGAATGCAGTTGCAGAATAATAGAGCTTCAATTATGGAATGGAGAATGTTGTTGCAGGGCGTATTGGTTCCAAAGGCAGCTTTTCCGGCTGCGTTGCTGTGTGGGGAGGGGGCGGCGCGTGAGCGTTGCGTCAGTCGCGCAGCGGGCCTCGTGCGCGCGCCCCTTTCCTCGCCCCCCCCCCCCCCGGGCATGTGTCCATGCCACATGACCTGCCTGCCCCGATCGCCCGGCGCCTGCCACGTGACGATCCGCAGAGGGTGTTTTTGACACACACTATTTCCGCGCACTCGTGGAAAAATATTGACACGTGTTTCAGTCGTCCTTTCTCAAACATTCAAAGACCTTCACATTTTTTTTTTTTTTTTGGACACTGACACGTGAGATGCAGACGCAGTTGAATGCGAAAATTTCCACGTCAATAACATGCAAAAGACTTCAAATAGTTTCTCCGGGAGAGGTGGCTTAGGGCATCAATTGATGCAGAGCCTCTCTCCGGGAGATCCTGGGGTTCGAGTTCTGTCGCTGTGTGGTGGAGAATTCTAGTGGTCGGCTGCTCTGATCGCTTGTTTTCCGTGTTCTCCGATCAATACCAGACGATTGCCGGACGAGCAACAAACGGGCCAGGGATCACGCGCGACCTTTTCTTCGCATTCCTGGTCCTATCCTATTCCTTACACTTTCACGCAATTGTCGACTACACATGCCGGGAGACCGCTCCGGAGCATAGAGCATGTTCCTACAGTCGCGGTGCCTCGCTGATGGGCGATACCTGGTTAGTGAAATCCCCGCACGCAGACAGTAGGTCGACGCCGGATCTAGCCATCCAGCGCGGCAAGATCTCAGTCACCTCCCGAGCAAAAATGCACTACATTTACGGGACTACAGACTTTATAAGTTGACGCTCCCGAAATCTCAAGCACACAATCAATTACAACAACTCAGTTACTTGTTTTCTAGTACAATGCCTAAAAATATAATTAATAATAATAATAATAATAATAATAATAATAATAATAATAATAATAATAATAATAATAATAACGCCGATACGATAGCCGAGTTCGCTAAGGCAGCAGTATAGTGGCGGTCTCAAACCAAAGGACCGCGGGTTCGAGTCCCACCTCGGTGTGGTGTGTGCCTCTGTAGATTTGTGTATATCATCATTCATCATCATCATCATCATCATCATCATCACAATTTCACCTCTCTCCCCCAGGGCTAAGTACCCTGGGGTGTAAAAATGGAATCAACGTTAAAATGCTGATCCCCCTAACAGTAAATAACTGCACCTAACTCGATATTCAAGTCTGAGCCCCGGTGGGATGCACTATCGTATGGCCCCATGTTGGCCGTTTCGGAAAACAAAAACAAACAATAATAATAACTCACACTTTGAAATCAACCACTAACAAAAGGAAACGCAAAGCAAATTGACTTTCCAGCCTTGCGATCGGCGGGTGCGTGGCAGGGGGGAGGGGCGTGGCCCGGCAGTAAGAGCGGTGTGGGTGGCGTGGGCGGCACCGAGGACTTTCCCCGCTTTCTTGGCCGACGCCGCGGACGCGCTCGCCGCCCCCGGACCCTCGCCCTGCCTTCCCTCTCGCCCGCACCCGTAGGCGGCGCTAACGGGCGCTCTCCCCCCCCCCCCGGCACGTAGTGAGGTGACGCGTCGCGGCGCTGGCGGACAACCCACGGGACGGGACGGCTCGGGTCGGGGTTAGTTGAGGCACGGCGCCGCGAGACAATTTTTTTTAAAAAGTTCATAACCTCGTGCACACTTTGAATGTCATCAAGAACAGTTCTTGATGTTCTCGGGCAATCCAGTTCTTTCATATTGGTAACCATTACACACTGTTAATATGTGGAGAATAGTGATTGCAGTTCCACATTTAGGACATTTGTTCACTGGTATCTTTGACATGAGATGATGTCAATTTGGAGTCACCTATTCTTAGTCTGGTCTAATTGACGGTTTTATTCACACATTCCCCCAGCAGTTTAATGAATTTTATTTTTAAGTAAATTAATACCTCAAAAAACAAGAAAACCATGTGTGGTGACAGATAAACATTTCGATGCAATATTTTGTTTCAAACGTAACATTTTGTCGGTGCTGATTGCAATAATTTAATCGTCAATGGCCCGGTATATAATTTCAAAAGCATATGATGAAGAATAATTAATTACCACTCTTCGCAAATTGGGTAAAAACAACTTGCACATCACTGGATATTCACGAGTAGTAGGTAAAAAATGGAAAAATCTAGGCTCACTTACTGCTCCGTCAGGTGTAAATGAAACGCACTGCGAGCTTGCATCCTTTTTTGAAAACAACGATAATATAAATTTGTCGGCCTGTGTTACTATTGTAAAACAAGAATGACGCGTTAACGAACTGCTAGATCTGTTAGGCAACTCTTCTATAAATTAAATAACTGATTTTTAAATATGTAACAAGACATATGTGTAATATTGTAAAAATATTTAGTCTTTCCGTATTATAACTAAATACTCAATATTTTAGCATTGCACAGAATTTAATACACTTGGCATAATTGTGCCAATTCTGCCTGCAATTATGCATCTGTATCTTGTACGGTGAAGTACTTCTCGAACTGTAACGCTGATCAAGCGCGACATCGTTTCATCCCGTCTTCATCACACCCAAAACCAACAATTCATATTCGCTTCCGGAAAGTTGGCTAGTTCTGGTTGCTCTCCGTCCCATTTTTGTGTGTTTCTGGCGTGGAATAACCATGTAAATCCTCATCCAGCCATGCCGCGGGCCGCGGGAGGCAGGCGGAGGGCGTCGCGTCGGTGGGAGCCAGCGCGCGCAATCGGCCGCGCTGCGGCGCTCGGGCCGTCACGACGGCCGTAGCGTCCGTGAGGAGGAAGTGGGGCCCAGTCACGCCCACGCAGCGGCCCTTGTTTACGCTCTCCGTCGCCGACGCAGCTCTCTCTCTCCGCCGACGCGACCGCAGACGGCAGGAGTGGCCAAACGACGAGAGGAGGGGCTAACATAGGCGATTAGAGAAGTGAAGGAGGAAAGAGAGACGGGCCGTGGAGACGCGGAGCAAGGGGAAAGAAGAGGAGAGGCGTGCTGGAGAGAATTGAGGGAGGTGAACGGCGGGCATAAGGAGAGGCAAAGCGAGCAGAGTGGAGGTAAGAAGAGGAGAGTGGAGGAGGAGCGGAAAGAAAAGGAAGATGTAAAGGCGAGAAGAGGAGAGGGGAGCGGTGGCGAGGCGAGAGAAGAGTCGAGAGAAGAAGGGGAGGGGAGAGGAGAAGAGAGGGGAGGGGAGAGGAGAAGAGAGGAGATAATAGTGAAAAGCAGGAAGATAGATAAGGCGAGGAAAGGAGGAAAGGTAAGGCCCGGCAGAAACGTGGACAAAGGCGACTCGGGAAGATAAGAGAAGAGGAGGCGCGCAGAGCAGAGGCGAGGGCAAGTGAGAAAAGACGAGTTGAGAAATATCAGTGTCAAGTTTGACAGACCGGCAAATCGCCCAGTATGTTCGGAAAATAACCATTTTGGTGAAAAGCCTGGCATGTACGGTTTAATCGCTCACTCGTGTCTAAATGGTGTCGAAAATTCTGCCACTGTCGAGACTGCCCAAACCCTAGGACCTACGTCAGAGGCACTGTATTGGCATCAATTGATGCCCTGGGCCACCTTTTCCGGTATCTCCTCATTAGTTCACTGTTCACTGTTGAGGCACGTCGTGTATAAGCCATGGGAACTAACATTTTGAGAGAAATTATGATTATTGATTTTAAGTGTGATAAGTAGTATCTCTCTTAACTCGCTTTTAATAAAGTTCATTACGGCTCTCTCTGCATTGCAAAAATTTTCAAGGGTAAACAACAAATGAAATAAAATTCGCTTGTAAGTTACGATGTAGCACAGCTAATCTGATGGAGATGATTGAATATTCTTGAATTCTCAAATTGAATATTTTTCTGTCTTCGACTAGAATTGAATCCCAAGAGTCTCTTCTTGTAACTTTCCGTGAATTCGAAAAATAATGTATAATACGCGTAGAAAACTCTCTCTGGCGTACGCATTTCAAATGCCGTACTCTTATCGTTGCTTCGTCTGTCAACATTTCATTCGTACGCCAAAGACTCACATTCGATACTAGTTACGTTAGTAACTATTTCGGTATCAATGACATACGAAACGTGGATTTTTACAGTTAAGTATAAAAGGAAATAATTTTCTGCGTATATGAGCAAAAAATATCCACTTCCTCGGTACAAGGACACCCAGAGCGTGTTTTCGAGGACGACGTATCAGCACTTCTTGCTGCAGCATTACAATACTTATATATGCTACGTCTACGAGAAAGTAAAAACAGGGATTCTGCCACGGATACGGAGAAATGTGAAAGACCACGTCCACGAAACAGCGTTGACTAAAATGTTGGAAAGCGGTGTAATTTTGTCCGTGTCATTCAGGCATATTAATAATTTTAAGATAAAAAAGACGATGAAACGAATCTCGAGGATATCATGGGCATAGGGAATAAGCACGGGGCCTGTAGATCACTTCCGCCGATACCCTGCTCTTCTGTCATAAGGAACAGTTCAGTAAGAAGTCCTCGATAAATTCACTATGCCTGCACCCTCAGCCTTTTGATTTGCGCATGCTCACGTTCCCTGCCCGCCGCGGCGCGCCGGTCTCCGCTTCAATTGGAGCCCATTTCGATTCAGCTTCAACGGCCGGGTGCTGCCGTAACGCCGCCGCGCGCTCCATCGAAAGTGCTATCAGTCCTATTATGAACGTCGGCGTGAGCGATGCGAAACTTTCCCCTCCATCCCCGATTCCGCCGGCGCGTGGACGGAATAGCGAAGACCTTTGCGCGGGTCACCGTGGGCGAGAAGACGCTCCTGAGGCGGTGGTGGGCGAGACGGAAGGGCGGGACGCCGCTCGGCGGCAGAAAGGGAACATTCTAAACGACGTCGGTTTCGTCTGATGAGTGAATTTTGAGGTGGGAATTTTCGATTTTTTTTTTTTTCACCTAGGAAACTTCATAAAAATATTTTGATATGTGTTATAGTATTGTCCGGTTACCACATTACGGAGCATAGAAAGCTTCGTGAACTTTAAACTAGTGCTGCTAAACAGCACATTCTTCCTCGCATTATTTCTAAATTTCCAAATTTTGAAAATTCAGGGAGTTGAACAAAAATAAGAACTGTGCCATTATTTTAAGCTTTTCTAATTCTATCCGAGGGGGAAAAATTGAAAAAAAAAAATCGGTACTTCTAATAGAGAGCTAAATTTAAAAAAAAATTAAAAAAAAAAAGATTTTAAGGCATAATCTTCCATCTTTACGTTAACTTTTTTTCCAATTTTCTAAACAAGTGTTCGCAGGAAATGAGTATAGCACCCATTTTTTACCGCCTTCTAAGACATACGCTAAAATTGAAACAAAAACATTTGTAGATGTTTTTGGGAATATAATTGTTTGCAAATGGCCTATCACACAAAAATTACTAATATTTTCGGGTACCTAATATTTTCCAAAGATTGTAGATCACCTTATCTCAAGACTTCTCGTTAAAGAACAGATTTCTCACATGAAAAAATATTGTAGTTATAGGAAGACGCTGAAGAACATTTTGCGATTTTCGAAAAATCATGGATTTCAACGAAAATGAGACCTGCACCATTCTCTTAAGAGTTCATTTCTCCACCCTGGGGCAAAGAACAAGCAAAAAAAATTTGAGAAACTTTTAAAAATGCTGAGGCATTATATAATGTACTCCACCAAATCAAATCACCCGTTTCAAACTCTCGGGCCTCGAGTTCTTTTAAATTGATGGAGGAATATCAATTTTAGAGAAAATTGGCGTAGAGAATTGTTTCTCGTATGTATGAAGGACGGTAAAAAAAGTGCTGGTTCTATTTCCGGCGAACTCTCTAAACGTTCAAAAATGGGGGAAAATTAACTTTGCAAAAATACAATATAAAAACAATAGTTGTTTTTGTCTTAAAGACAATGAGTTTTTAAAATAATAGATCTTAAAAAGGCAATGTAATACTTTTTTGAAGAAAACAAACAGTATTTATAGGCAAAATCTGCTTGGAGTTAATGCAATTTATATATAAAAAAAAAACATTTTCTCCTAAACGGCTCTTATTTTTTCTTTAATTTTTTCCACGGATAGAGCAAAAGACTCTTGAAAAAGGTGCAGGTTAATTTTCGTAGAAAACTTCCGATTTTAGAAAATTGCATATTTGAAATAATGGGAGAGACCATAAGTTTTCAAGCGTCGCAAAAGTAAGTATGGCCACGCAACTGCGTGGTGTAGCGGTAAAGCTCAAGGCGAGTTATCACGGTGGCTCGAGAGTCGGCGCGGAGGAATCTTTTTTGTTGGTTGGAATAGTTACTTATGCACCAAGGGTATTATAAGTGTTATAATGATCGCGTGGCGACAAAGAACTCGAGGGCCTTTGGCCCCAGGGCATTCTGCCGGCCGAGATTATTAGAACCAGTTACTCGTGGTGCTCGTGGTACAAACAATACTTTATTTTTACCTAATTATAATACATAAATATTTCTTACCGTTCCTTATTATATATGTGCAGAAAATTTAAAAAAAAAATTGGAGCGGCTCTGAGAAGATATTTTTTTTGGAAATTTCTATCGCAAAATACTTAAAAATTACTTTTTTCTTCAAAAAAGTGTACATGACCTTTTTTGAAGAGCTAATTTTGTACAATAGACATCGTCTGACACAAAAATCTCTATCTTTAATTTTGAAGGTTTAAACTTTTTTTTTTCAATTTTCGAAAAATAGGGAATGCCAACGGAAATTAGACCTGCACCATTCTCTTAAACGTCCTTTGCACTATTCAAAAGTAAATTTAAATAAAAAAATTGGAGCATTTTTTTTTAATTTTGAAAATGTTCCAGAGGTTTCATGTAAAGTACTATAAGCTACCCCTAAAAATAAAAATTTCGGTTTAAAATTCCAGAGTCCGCAACATAAGCTAGAATGATTGAGAAATATCAATTTTGGAAGAAATCGACTGAACGGTTTATGCGCTAGCGTTGTGCACAGGCGCACAGACAAACGTTTTGCCGTCAATCGATTTTTCGGTATGGACCCTCAAAATATGGATTCTGACTACAGACTACATACCATGTATTAGAAGCATTTGTTTTCTATATTTAGCAACTACATTAATCCACTTTTTCCTTAACAGGGCCCCGCAATAAGAGTTTTTGGGTAGAACATTCGGCGTTTTCCTGTGCACTATTACAATACTTTCTCTTCTTACGTCAATAAGTTCAAGAAAGTAAAGTGTATGGAATTAATGAAAATTAATTAAAACTAAGTTAAATACAAGTCTTTATTGAATCATTACTTACATAATTTTATGTAGTGTCCGTGTCAGGTTTATACAACTTCAGCGCACGGGGTTCAAACTTTGATTTCCACAAGGAACTTAAGTTTTTGAATTAGTTCTGCATAGAGACAAGTTACGGTAATAGAATTCATACAAAACAAAAAAGAAATCGAAAATACAGTGATCGGACTCCAAGTAATAATGTTTGTTGTAGAGTACTGGACCCGTTTTTCATACAATTATTTTATTTCGATAATTTCACTACCCTGGTATATCTTGTAATGAAGGCATACCACACATAACATCGTTCGAAGACTGTAACTCAGATGTAACTGTGAGTCGAAAATACGCACCCACGGTGTGAAACAGACAAGGACGTTCTTCGAGAACGACCAAGTCTACACAACGAACACATAATCAGTTGCATATTTTGAATCAAAAACCTGACATCAAAAGAAAATGAATTCTCCAAACATCATAAATAATGCATCCACTACCGTCAATAACTGACTTAACTGGTGTACTTTCGATGACACGCGGAATTCATAAAATTAAGTTACAATGTCAGACGAAGATTGGGATTCCCCTCGCGACACGCACAGCGCTCGGCGACCCCTCACCCTCCTGCATTGGTTGCCGCACCGGAAGCCTAATGTTGAGGCGTGTTGAAGCGTAGGGCCGTAGAGTAAATGTAGTTAACGCGGAAATAGAGGCAAGAACCAAGAGCATGATGCAATGTAAAAACAGTATTTATGCACTTTTTTGTTACAAGGGCCCGGCAATAAGAGTTTTTTCTGCTGTAAATTCACCGTTTTCCGGAACACGATTATATAATTTTCTCTCTTTACGAAGTACCGACTTAAGCACGAGAAAATTCAAAATAAACACTTCGCATGTTCATTTAGGAGTATAATACTGTGGAATCATTACAAATAATACAGGAAAGAATGTGCTGTTTTATCATCACTAATTTACTTAGAAGACGTTCTCCATATTTTGACCTTGAATTTTGGTACGTATAACTTAGTGAATCCTCCTCTTTTTAAGCAAGAATTTCTCGCAGTTAATGCAAATGTGAAAAATGGAACATCTGAAATTGTTTGTGAAAACATTTGCTAATTGTTACATTTCTTATGGCCTAAAGCCGCGGAGCGTGAACCTTCTCCTTCAGCTCGCGAGCCCGGAGAGAGAGAGAGTGGAATAACATGAGGGGAAGAGGGGGCGCTCCCCTGGAGAGCCAACAACACAGCATTATTCCTTACTGTTTCTCAGAGTTTGCTTCTACGTCCACTTGTTTCCGTGAAGAGCAGTGGAGCGGGTGGACTGTGCTAGAAGCTCAGCGAGTGGAATCTTGGATAAAATACGCCTGGAGGAACCGACAACCAATTGCAGGCGGCAGGGCGAGTGCCTTCGAGAGCCTTGCCCTGGGATGCGTCTCGAGAGCGCTGGCGAGAGGGATATTAAAAGAAAACAAGCGCCTATACGGCCGCGCAAAACGCTTACGAGCGAAAATACCTCGTTAATGTCACGTCACGATTCTCCCAAAACTTTTCGTTACTTCGCAGATTCTGAAACCCGCCACTTACATAACCCGTTACAAGCTATTTGGGATTGATATAAATTCGGGTGTTAATAAATAATAATATAATATAATATAGAATAATAATAATATAACAATATAATGAAAATTGTAAAGTCCATTAAGTATGCGTAGTTTAATGGATTCTCTTTGATGAAACTTCTTCGGAGTACGACTGCCGGTAAACTAAGGCAGCAGCTCCTTTCGCTCGCTTCTCGTAGCGAGTGTTCCGAGACTAGCAAACGCCCCTCTCGCCGGCCGCGCCGCTTGCTCTTGATCGCATCGGATAAAGCCCTTTCTCCGCCCACTCTCGACCGTCCCGCCCCCTCGCCACCGCCCGCTCGCCCAATGCACCAATTCACGCTCCTCAGAAAGGTATTACGACAGCAATGAAGAACATTCAATGTAAACTTTAGCGGAATACGATTGAAATCGAAGGATGTACTTAGGATGTCGCCACATAAAAGTGAAAAGTTGCCAGAACAATTACTTTCACTCCACTGTAATTGATAAATTAACTGTGAGTGATAAGGACCTGCATGCACTAACTAGACAATAGCTGCGCGCACGCAGCGTCATCGCTATGCGCTTCCGCCGGGCTGAGTGAATCAACGCATGCAAGACGGAAGAAAGATATTTGCATTCGCAGCGATGTTCTCTGCCTGGTCAAATTTGCGCAACGAGACCCGAGCCAATGCCTGTAACGAATTTAAGGCCGAAATACAGTAGTTTAATATCGAAGAGATAATAAAATGTAAGTTGTTATTACTGATATCACGTTGGGGATATAAAATAGTGTACTCTAAGGAGCATGTTTTCGCCTGCTCACGCAGTCGTGTTCCTAAACTGTCACTCAAAATCATAACTGTAGGAAGAAACCGAGGTGATTTGAAAGTGGAAACTTCACGATCAGCAAAATAATGTAGGACAGAAGAACAAAGATTACGTAACGTTTTTATTGGAGAAAATATTTCAAATATTATAAGTTATTAAAAGCGCTTATTAAATAGAAAAAATAGAATTTTAGAAAATGGATTTCCTGGAAATAGTATTTTCAAAAGGACTTCATCGGTGCTGATGAATAGGAAAGAATGCAGTATTATTATTAAGTAAATATTACATATTTGTTTCATTTCTAGTTTAAATTATTTTAGAGCAAAGTATTTGGTTTCGATAAGATTTGTGGTATTATTGTTATCATTACTATGGGTTTTAATAAGTGGCAACACTGGATGGCTGCATTATTTAAGAAACAAGTGATGTTATTTCTCATCCACTTGAAGTTTATTGAAAACTGCTGCTGTAATGAAAACAAATTATTATTTTATTATTATTCTTTTTCTTTTTTTTGTTGTAAATTTTACATTTCCAAAATAATCAATACATAAGTATTATTTACTTCTTTCTGCATTACTTTTACTAAATTTTATGATTGAATTTCATTTTAGTTCACAATGTAACGTCACAATCTCGATGTTTTTATTTTTTAGTAGTGTAAGGTATCAGACACGTCTCTTCGGAAAATAAGAGAAATACATATATTATTACTTCACTCCACATTTTGACAGAGAAATATAGCAACTATTTCAAAAACTGCAATTAACAAAATTAACTCTGGAAACAGGTCGCGTGGGTAAACATGGTAGGAAAAAGATCACCAGTCTTCGTATCGATCGCGTAATCAGAGATACCTGCCTCAAAAATCATGAGAAGAGTGTTGCCCGTGGGACTATGATTATTAAACGCCGAGGGAGTAACAGTTTCCAAAATGACAGTCCAGAGACGGTTGGCCAGACGGTTGTCATCAAAACACAAAACTGCAACAAAATGGCCTGTGTAGACAGTTTGCCGCGACGCATTGAATCTATAATTGCATCAAAGGGTGCAATCACTAAATACTAGTTTTCATTTTATCTAAAAATAGTTTTATCTAAATATCTTATTGTTTTCATGATTTTAATAATACACTCTTATCAGGAAAAAAAGTATGAAACCAAACACAAATAATTTGTTTGAAAAATGTAGTTAAACTATAAAATCAAAATATCTGAGACTTATCCCTAACAAGTTGCCAGATGCTTCCTACAAACATCCACCGTTAGATGGATGTAATCCAATAAGAACTTTCTAAGCGGGAAATTTGAATTTGCATTAAAATAATTGTATTACAAGGTTTGTTTGTTTGTTTGCTTGTTTCTGAATATTGTAATTAATAATAATATTTATGTAAAAACTTGAACTTTTTGAATAATGAGTAATGTCTTAATATTGTGATGAGTTATATCACAATCATCAACATTACAGTTGTAGGAAGATGACGGAAAAAATTGAACTTTTATAATTTTCTAAAAATAGGAGATTTCAACGAAAATGTGACCTTTATGTTCACAGTCTGGAGGAGAATTCTAACGTCCCGCTGCTCCGGTAGTTTTCCATGGTTTCCCAGACGGCTCATCTGGTGAATGCTGGGACAGTAGCCTAACAAACGTGCCACGGACCGCGTGTGATCTTTCCTTCCTCTTCCTTGTCGTGTCCTCACCCCTTACAAACACACACCTATGTGTAATACACTACCACACATATAGTGGTCTTCGGGATCTTAGAGTTTGTCCCTGATGGGGCGGTGCCTTGCTGGTGGGGCAAAACCTCGAAAGCGGACATGAAGGCTGAAGCCGGATCTCGCCATCTAGCGACAGGTCACCGCCACGTCCTGCGATACAAACTTGCACTATACTACCGGGCGTAATGACCTCAGCAGTTGAGGCGCCCGGAAACACTCGTCAATCAATCAACCAAAATACTTCTGGATAGTTCAAAGAAACACTCAAATCCTCATTACATCCTCACTTACTCCAAGCACGATTTGAACAAATAACATTGCGTAACACGAAGGAACAAGGTTTCTTTCGCGAGGCCGCGTCTGATGGGCTGCCAAATCTGTGCCCGCGTTGCATGCGCCACGTGCACCAACTCGCGCGCCTCGCCCCGCCCTGTCGCGCCGCGCCACACGCACAGTGGGGCAAAGCCCCGAAAAGCTGGCCAAAAGTCAAATAAGATACCAACCACTTATAAAACGTTATTGAGTGCTTGTGGGGGTTGCCGATCCCGAATCTGAAGTGACATTTTCAGAACTGAAAGTAAAAGAGCCCATAATGCATGGGGAATATAGATAGGATCTTCTGAAATGTAGATCTTGGCAAAAAGGGTCATACGTCAAAGTCAAGCATCGCGTTTTGGAAAATAAATGTACGTATTTTCATGGAACATCTGTTTTGTGACACTATTTATTGTCGCACAACTTTATTAGTAGATATCGGCAACTAATCGTTATAGACAATGCAAAAAAACATAATAATTAAAATTTAAAATATGAAAGACGATGGCACACGGACTTCCTAACTTTTACCTTAATAAATAAAACTACAATACTTTTTTCATTACGGTAAAAATTAAAAAAACAACAAAACATTGCTCATGACCAAATCAAGCATATTAAGCGAAAAAATAGAAAGGTAGACCGCATCCTCAGAAATAATACCCTGAGATATCAAAAGTCACGGAGTAATAATACAATGTATTGTAATACATTATAAATGTAAATATACACATGGCCGCAGTATCGCCTACAAAGGGCAGTGCATTAGCAGAGCTTTCATTTGTACTCAAGTGATTCGTGCGAAAAGGTTTCTGACGTGGTAATGGCCGCACGGCGGGTCTGGCAAGCGGGTCTTTTAACGCGGAATGATAGTTGGAGATAGACGTATGGGACATTTCATTTCGGAAATTCAATATTCCGAGATCCACAGTGTCAAAATTGTGCATAAAATACGTAATTTCAGGCATAACCTCTCACCATGGACAACGCAGTGGCTGGCGGCCGTCACTTAATGACCGCAAGCAGCGGTGTTTGCATAGAGATGGCAGAGCTAACAGACGAGCAACACCTTGAAATTACAGCACAAATCAATGTAGGATGTACGACGAACGTTAGTAGTAGTAGTAGTACGGTGAAATTTGGGTTTAATGGGCTATGGAAGTAGAAGACCGACTCGAGCGCCTTTGCATCAGCTCATGCCTGCAACGACTCTCCTGGTACAGTAGGTATATCGATTGGAGCCTAGACGACAGGAAAATCATGGCTAAACAATATGAGTCCCGATTTCAATTCGTAGCAGCTGATGGTACCGTTCGAGTGTGGCACATACCCCCGAAGTCAACGCCCCAAGTTGTCAACTAAGCAATGTGCAAGCTAGTGGTGACTCCATAATGATGTGAGCAGTTTTTACATGGGATGAACTGAATCTTCTGGTCCAACTGAACCGATCAGTGACTGGAAATGGTTATATTCAGCTTATTGGAGACTATTTGCAGCCATTGACGAACTTCATATCCCCAAACAACGATGGAATTTTTATGGATGAAAATGCGCCATGTCACTGAGCAACAATTGTTCGCGACTTGTTTGACGAACATTCTGGACACTGCAAGCAAATGACTTGGCCACCCAGATTGTCTGACATGAACACCATCGAACATTTATGAGACGTAATCGAGAGGTCAGTTCGTGCACAAAAGATTGCACCGGCAGCACTTTCGCAATTATAGACGGCTGTAAGGCAGCATAGCTCATCATTTCTGCAGGAATCATTCAACGACTTGTTGAGCCCATGTCACGTCGAGTTGCTGCTCCTCGCCCGGTTCGACACATTAGGAGATATCTCATGACTTGTCATCTCAGTGTATAGGCTTACTGAAAGACGTTATGCGCGATAGAGTGCGGGCTCGCATACAGACTTCGAGATTTCTCCCATAAAACGTGAATTATAGGCAATGTAGAATCGTTGACAAGATCCATACAATACTCACGTTTTCGAAATAAACGGTATTCGACGCACAATTCTTTCCTCGTGTAAACAGAATACTATACAAACACGTAAGCAGGAATACCGGGTTTTAGTTTTTCGGCCAGGTTTTCGAGCTTTCGTCCCACCGTGGGCGCGGCTCCAACGCTGGCCATCGAAGCGACGAGGGCGCGGCCCCGGTGCACAGCCAACCGGGAGCAAAGGGCAAGCAGACGCTCATCCATCGCGCGTCTAAGTATAGTTAGACGCACACCATCACGTCGCAGCGTGACCGCGCTAGGACTCCGTCGCTGCACCTGGCGCGCCGATCTGCGTTGCGGAGCGCAAGGCACGACCCAGCGAACCGACTGAGGCACGAGGGAACTGTCGCCACACAAAACGAATTTTAAGGACGAAAAATTATATGGCAATACAATATATATATATATATATATATAATATATATATATATATATATATATATATAAGAGAGAGAGAGAGAGAGAGAGAGAGAGAGAGAGGAGACAGAGATAACAGAATACTATACCAAACATGTGTGCAGAAATTCGGGTTTTAGCTTTTCGGCGCAGGTTTCGAGCTTTGTCCCACCTGGGTCTGGCCCAACCGCTCCATATGGTGTTTTTGTGTGTGTGTGTGTGTGGTGGTATGAGTTTACCCCCGTAAGAACTGGATTTCACTAGTATCACAAATCTAAGACATAAGAGGTGAACTACAAACTTCTCTTGAGGGGACTTTTATTCTGGCGTGTCAACAATATGCATATCTGAAAGTTACTTTTCTGACCATTGTCTTCCTGAAGTCACAATGACGCGATAAAGTTCTTCTTTCAACTAGTATTATTCTAAGCATTCGTCTCCCACATAACAAATTTGATCAATTTCCCAATGCTCTATGTGCATCATCGCATTTAGTAACTGTTCTAATCTATGGCTATTACCTCTTCTAAGAAGCGTACGGGGCTCAGCATTAACAAAGTCTTTAAAAGATTATATAATATATAATTATATATATATATATATATAATAAATATATATATATTAGAAATAGCTAAGACAAGCATGAGGAAAAGAAGAGAGAAAATAAAATGTGTTTGATTTCAAGGGTTTCTTAGATTCGGAAGACACACTTGACACAAATGTAGATTACAACAGTTAAAATGTCTTATAATTCACTACTCACGAGTTATGACCTACTCCCGCGATCACATAGTATATACACATATTTTTTTAACATACAAAAATACATACACACATACATTCGTCGAAAAAACATTTCATAATTATATTTTTAACTTTCGCTCATTTGAAATTCCAATCCAATTCCAATCCTTATCAAGAACGTCACCCCGTCGAACTGTCAATGTGCTCTTGGATCTGCTGCTGAGTACCACTCTACAGAGATGCGTGGGCGGGAGCGGGGGCGGAGGCAGGCCACCGCACAGTCACCCGCGTCACCCATTAGCTGCACAGTTAGGCCCGTCAAATGCTTCAATGACCAATAAACGTAACAACAAAGCGATGTTAGAAACATATGAAAACCAGACATTTTCGCTAGTCATAGAAAAAATGTTAATTTTTTACTTACTATTTAGGAAAACAAAGAACAATTCAAAACCGTAATCTACAATGAAGTGCGTCTCTATTTCTTTACATTAATGTATATTTCTCGGGTTACTTCACATGCTCAGTCAGATCATGTTGAACTTATCATGTTTGACATCTTGGATGTTTTCCAGCAGGAATGCAAAAACATTCAGTCGTTCGAGTGTTGTCGGTTAAACATCGAGCAATATCGAGAGTTTGGGTGGCAAAACTTGTATTTCCAATGACTTTTGGTGTTCTAGGTTTGAGTAAAATGAAACAAAAGTCTACTCCCCTTCGAGGCTACGATGGTGCGTCCAAATGCATGTGAAATGAGTGTATATATATATATATATATATATATATATATATATATATATATATATATATATATATATATGGGGGATCCAACACATACCCACATACCGGGAGGTAGTGGTTGTGATGCGAAGCACCCGGATCGCACTGGAATAGAGAATAGCAACAACGCGATCCTAATATAGCAAGTAACTACAGAAACTTTAAAAATAATAGAATGAGCTCGTAGTTTAAAGAGTAAATTCATCTGAATCCATCTTTTTTGTCAATAAAAATCCTACCGCCATGTTAATAAGTGTGAACGCAATATTGGTGTAACATTCAACAAATATATTTAACGTATTGGGACTCAACTATATACATTTATGTTTAAATTATTAGTGTAAAATATTAAGAAGTGGAGACCGGGTTAGAGCGCCGAATTGCGAACCCACTGCACCAGTGCAGGTGGCTGCTCTTCACCAGGCGAGTAGGCGTCGAATTCCGCATGAGGCAGCCCGTGTTCCCTGGAGTGCAGCGTAAAAGGCAATGGCAAAGCAATGCGTATCGCATAGAATAATTTAAGTATCGTTCATTTCATAACTTCCTGGCAAAGCCGCAGTAATATCTCTGCACTTGGTCACCAAGAAATACGAGCACAAAAAAATGAATTAATGAAAGAAGTCCCTCGCCCAGTACACTTGTCGAGGGAAGATCCTTACGATGGTAGAAGACAGAAGCTGAGACCACTTACGAAACTTAGAATAAAGGTCTAGATGCGGTAATCCCCGTGAAGAACAATGCTTAATGAAGCAGGAATATAATTGATAATTACATAGCACATTCTTTACTGAATCAGTGGTAGCCACTCTGATCCCCAGAAGTAGATGGTTTACAAAAGTATGGTTGTGATTCCAAGAAAATTCTCATAAATTGTATTTCACTGAAAAGTGACGATTTTCATACTCTTTCGAGAACGCAGACAAAAAGATGTGCTGATACCTTTCCCTATATATTTCCTGAACTTAGGTGACTCATTGATTATTTTGTGTTTCCGGTCTAAGCCTTTAGTCCCGAAAGTGTAGCGCAGGTAGTTAACATGGACTGTGGTGATGTTCTTTCTCCGCTGAATGATGAGATCCGGAGCCAACGAATACGTCACCTGACTGGGTTTTCCCTATTAGGTATAAATGCCCCAACTGGCACAAGCTCTAAGCTCTCGTCTGTTCTCCCAGCATGTGTAGTTGTGTAGTGCCTATAAGAGAAAATGTTTGTTAGTAAAGGGACAATAAAGTAAGATAGGACAATGAAGAGGAAGGAAAGAGCGCGCGCGGCCCGTGGCCCGTTTGTTAGGGTACTGCTCCGGGATTCGCATAGTGTTGACCGGAGAAACAACGGAAACTTATCGACCAGAGCAGCTGGCCTCTAGAATTCTCCTCCAGACAGCGACTAAATTCGATGTGTCGCAAATGTTGCCACCACCGGGTTTTGAACCCTAGGAGTTCCAGGTCAGAGGCTTTGCAGTAGCATCAGTAGATGCCCTGAGTCACCTCAGCCGACAACAGGGATGGTTGGAAGTAGAAATATACAAGAATAATTTATACATTGAAAACTTTTGTTGAAGCAACAAATTAAGAAATGTATAGATTTTAATGCCTAAATGGAAATAATGAGTAAACGGAATATCTAAAATCACACTCTTTCCGAGCACAATACATTGCTTTGGTTATTCTAGGTATATCCTACACGTTTTTAATCTGTTGTCAGTTCACGATGGTTGGTAAAAATCAGGGACAAAATTAAGTTTCCCAGAGAGAAATATGTTATTAAAGTAGTCTAAGAGAAGAAAAAGGTTGGTAACCACTATACTAAATCGTAGCAATTTGGAACAGGAAGTTTCTTATTTAAAGTCTTGATGACGCGACACAAATGGGATGTAGCATTTTTTTAAAATCGGTTCCCTTGGGCAAGTGGGAAAAGAGCGGGGCTGATCTCCGATTCAACTGTCGGCCGTCGCCTGGAATCTTGGCAAGAGCCGACCCAACGCTGCGCTCCGGGCCAAAGGAATATCTCCGGGAGTCGACTGGCGTCGGCGCATGGAGGCACGTTCCACACCGCCCCCACCCCTTTGCACGACGCAGTGGTTCAGGACGCACAACTGTCATTTTTTCAATGCTCAAATTGATCCAAACTGAAGAATAGACTGATTGATTAGTGATTTCGGGCGCGTCTACTGCTGTCATTAGTTCCGTAAGTGTAATGCATGCGTATCGAGAGACATGGCGGTAATCTTCCCTCACATGAACGGTGAGATCCGGAGCAGAAGCATGAGGTTTTCCCCAACCAGGCATCTCCTACCAGTGCCCCCCCCCAGTCGGGACTAGCTCCAAACTCCCGACATATGTTGTAGTGTAGTGCATGTAAGCGTGTGTGTGAATGTACGGGCGTGTGTGTAAGGGATGAGGATGGACAAGAAAGACGAAGATCGCAGGCGATCCGTGGCCCGTTTGTTAGGGTACTGCTTCAGGATTCGTCAGGTGTTGATATAAGAAACCACGGAAGTTCAGCATTGAGAGCGGCCGGCCTCTGGTATTCTCCTCCAGACAACGCTAAATTTGACTCAAACTGATGAATGTAGTGTATTTGATGTTGGGAGTGTACTACAGTCTACATTATGTATGTATGTATGTATAAACGAGTATCCTGCGCACATTGTACCTTTACACGAGCTTGTGAATGCAATGTGTATTGAGTACTTCGGAAAGCATTATGGTTTTTATCACGCTTCTTGTTCGGCAGTTTCAATAATTCAGGAAACTAATGAGGCCATATTTAAGACGAACCATTTTCTCGAAACTACGGCATCTATTAAACCATTATCCTATTCACACGATTCATACGTTTCGAGGCTTACAATTGCCTCTACATCGGGCTAACATCAATACATTATATTCGATATTATACACTATGTTCCAATAGAAACTTAGACAAATTTGTTGTAAGTTTGTTGTTTTTGTTGTTGTTTTTTAAATTGTTAATAATTCACGAAAAGGCAATGGATAGAGGAATGGAATGCATAGTGTTGCAAATGAAGTACCACGGAACACTGAAAATACGACGTACGATTGACAAATAATTAATCTTACGATCAGCTTTCTGCAGAACTTTACTCAAGATGTCTGATTTCTTCGCATCGTACGAGGGCCACGTAGAAATTCTAAGATCAAGAGTTTTTTTTATGCATTTTTTTTAAGTTTGTTAAGGCCTCTTGAGAAAATCAAAGAACCTTCTTGTCCCGGGACACTACAATTCTACCACGAAAATCCGAAGAATTAATAGCATTCAGAAGTTTTCTATTTGAAATGAAATTAGATCGTGTAGCACAAATATCGTTACACTGTACAAAAGAACCAGACTTATGGCGATGCAGGAGTCACCGTAGGTTCTCGTTCTTTTAGTCGCTCACGCTAGAGAGCGGTGCACATTTCTTGTCTTTTCGATTCAACACAAACCGAAATTTTCTTGACCTCCCTCGGCTCCGCCTCCGCCCCCGCGCCGCTCATTTCCATTCACGTGGGCGGACGCGAAACGCGACGCCTGGTGCTAGCCGCGGGCGCTTCGGGGGACGAGACGCCGGGGAGGACGGGGCCAGGGGCGGAGAGAGGTGGAGCGGGGGAGAAACAGGCACAGCGTGGACCTAGACTCATGGCAGGACGGGCCCGTTGGAGGGAGCGGTCCGTGTGGGGGCGCGGTGGGCCGGGGCCGGGCTGGGTGGGGCCGGGTGGGGGCCGGCGACGGGAAGAGGGAGGAGGAACGCGCGGTCGTTCAGCTGCGCTGCCTCGAGCAAAGCAGGTTCTCGTTCGTGAATTCAACGCGGAGCTAGAGGGACGATTTCAATGAGAACTTCGCAGGGTGGGGTCGGGTGAGGGGGTACGGGGCGTGGCGGGACGGGGCGGGACGGCGCGGCGGGGCGGGGGGCGGGGCGCAGCCCTCCGTCGGGTACGGCTCGGGCCGGGGGACGGGCGCGGCGGTACGTCTTGGGCGGGGCGGGGCGGGGCGCGGCGGCGCTGCAGGGGCGGCGAGCAGGCGCGTCCTAGTGAGTCAGGAAACACAACCCATAAAGGTGCGGGTGCACGCCCAAGGACAAAGTTTCACGAAGTTTCACGCGAGTCCATTACCACGCTCAATTAGTATCTGTACAACACGCTAACAAATAAAATGCAACTGATTATTATTACTTATCTTCCGAAACCACCACCGTTGTGTGCTGAGATTACATCAACATTCCGTTTTTGGGTGCATTTGTACCTAAAAACGCCCGTTTTGAGCGAAACTCGTGAATTATTTAGGTTCACTATAAAGGACCTAAGGAAAAAATACGATGCAGTATAACATCGCGATATGTGATTTTCTTGGAATACAGCCCTAAAAAGCACATAATGTGTGCAATTACTCAACTTATTTGTACCTAACGTGTTAGTACCTGATATTTTAAGTTTTCCCTAATATTACATAAAACGTTTCCATAATTTCATATACCAATATTATTGACATTATCTTGTAAAAATCAGAACAGAGCACCTTTCAAAATGCCTCAAGCTCTATATTCAGTAAAACTTCTAATTTTGTAACATTTAAAAATCTTATAATGTTTCCTTACCCTCCTACAACTACATTCTTCCAGATACAATTTTTTTTTCTGAATGAAATCTGTTTTTCAAAATTAATTAAATCTTTAAATAATGCCATGTACAATTTTGTTTAAAATATCAGTGGTTTCCGCGTAATTGTGTGAAATCATGGCAATTCCGTATGTCATTGAGAAATGAAGAAGTAATTGATATGGTATTATGGGATATTGGTTATGAATGACATCATGGGATAGGTAGCGATTGCCTTCCATGCCACCTTCACGTGAAAACATTCGCGCTTTGCGCAAAATGCGACCGCCTTTCACGCAGTGGGATTGCAGTCGAAGCTGTCAACGCTAAACATGCCAGTCTTTTGTAACACGCAAAAAGTGACCAATAAAATATTTTTTTTTAAAAAAGCAGAGCATTTATCTGCTATGGACAATTGGCTTTTTGTTCGA
This sequence comes from Gryllus bimaculatus, assembly GCA_017312745.1. NCBI lineage: Eukaryota > Metazoa > Arthropoda > Insecta > Orthoptera > Gryllidae > Gryllus > Gryllus bimaculatus. Next base: position 2,944,243 of record BOPP01000115.1, read on the forward strand.
TGACTTTCCTCTTTGTAAAATGTAATAGCCCTCTTTTGAAAGAAGATTTTAACTATCGGTTATTTTAATATAAATACGTCAATGTATATTACATATCCACTACGTTTTAGAATAAACGACGTGCAATATATTATCCGCAAAAACTTGCACACATACTACTGATGCGAGTATAATCTGTTTGTATAGCAAATTTTGAATTCAATTTAAAAAAATTAAGAAATAATGGGTTTTTTACAACATATGTTTTAATAATAATAAAGATTTTAAAATTCATTTTTGCTTTCCAACTAAAAATAATTGTAGAAATACATTAATGTTCCAGGAACCTGTCAAACTGGAAACATTTTCTGGGTTGTGGAAAATTAAAATATATTTTTGATTTCTACGTTATCTAACGAAAATTGCGACCAAATATTATTTTTATTTTAATTTGGTTCTTAAAAAACGTAATTCAGATTTCACCTCTTAAATCAGATTTTTTTAAAATAAATTTATAACAGTTTGTTTATTCGACATACAATTAATATAAGGAATAACCTTTTTTTCCAGACATTGATGTATTTCTTTGCACGTTCTGACTTCCCAACTTCCATCCTTGCAATATCAATCTGGTACTTTAAAAACTAATTAAATCTATCAGACTGTCTACGATACTTTGAAGTGTTGATAATTTTTAAATCTCAATTAAAGAGTGTTTAACATTTTTTTCCTTTTCTCTTAAATTTATTGAATAGTTACAGAAATGTAACTTACGAAAAAAAATTTATACCTCCACGAAATCACAGAAAGAATGAATCACAGTTTTCTGAAAGTTCAACAGTTTAAATTGAATTCAGGGTTCCAAATTTACAATTTGCAAGAAAAAAGCAGGGAAATATTTATGACGCGCAAAGAAATTATTTTCTACTGATATAGTGATCAGAAAGTATTGTGACCACTGCAAACACCACAAATGAACCATACTAAAAATTAATCCTTGAGATATTAAAAAGTGGGTAACTTTATAGTTATTGTTGTAGTTGATTGTTATAGTCACAAGAGCCACAACTTAATAATTATGAAAAATAATCAAAATTCATGAAAGAGATTTCAATCCAACTTTAAGCCCTTCTAACTTCTTGCACTGGTAGTACAGGTCTCAACCTTGGAGTAAACGTTTGAATGAATATCTTCCCGAGTTGTTCCCTTTTCTTTTCCGCAAACACGCATGTAAGCCTCCCCAAAATACTTCGAAATAGTTTATACGAAAATAGTTTATACGTTTTTACTTTCAAATTAAAAAATAAAACAAATGTAAAACTAAATAAATCATATTATTTGTTATTATATTGTTTTAAATTAATGGTAAGTTATTTCCTGAAGTATGTTCAGTAATCTTTGTTTGAGTTTAGTCCAAAATGTTACTGACTACAGTAAAATGTCAAACGACTTGAAAGACAAAAGACCGATCAGGAGGAAACTGTTCTAATGAGAAAATCAAATTTTAAATCATTTTTTCCACTTAGTAATTTAATATACATATAAGCAATTTCCTTTGATAAACATGAAAGCCCACTTTTCACCCTGGTGAAGCAGGAGGTCTTTGCCCTTAAATGGATTTTTCGGCCTCAATAAGTTTAATTACAATTTTGTCATGCCATTGGTTTTGAACTTTTGGCAGATTTCCTCCCTGTTGCTATGAACAATTTCCTTAATCGGCCAATGCTGTCATCTTAACCCAGAAACTGGGAGTAATTTGTGATTGTATTCTTGGGAATTCAAATAATTCAACACTGATTTGACAGGTCTCCTTGGTAATGAAATGGAAAGGAGACCAACACATTTATTACATTAGATGCAGTTATTTATTTATTAACTTACTCCTTCGCATTCAATGGTTTGCGAACGAAATCGAGGTGGGTGCGTATTTTTGTACTGAGACTTATGGTGTGCGATACTCTACTTCGGTGCTGTGCGTCTAAAGCTTTTAGTATGCGACCGCGGTCCGCGGTTTAGTTAGTATGATCCGCGGTCCGCGGTTCGCCGCCACCGACCTCTGCCGAGCTGCGAGCGCACGAATCGACGGCAGCGGGGCGGGGCGGAGCGGGGCGGGG
>BOPP01000115.1:2952659-2964181 GCA_017312745.1 Gryllus bimaculatus
CACCACCACCACCACCACCATCATCATCGTCGTCTCATCGTCCACACCCCCAGGGTTAACATCCTTGGAGGATAAAAATCGAGATTCAGCTTAAATGTTGCCCCCCCCCTTCCGTCCAGAAAGGTACTTGCACCTGCTAAAGTAGGATGCACGCGTGGTCGGAGTTGATGTATACGCGAAAAAAAATGTAATTTATATACTTTCTTGTTTTGTAGCACTGAAGGAGGCTGAAAAATATGAAGACGAAAGACTGAAGACGGAAGGAAAATATTTATTCTGAAATTAACATATATGACAAAACAACACATCGTAATTACTTTTTTCCCATCATGCTAATGTTCATAAATAGCACACCATTTCCGATCATCATCCCTGGAGTTTCTTTCGTTAACTTTGCTCGGTACTTGCATAGATCAGCCCATAGCTCGACTTGATCGATTGAGCTGGGAAGAGAATATAAAAGGATAGATCGCGTGCGTCCCATCTATCCTTGTTTATTTCAGAAACATTCACCAGTTGTTACTCAGAGGAAACCAGAAAACGGCTAGCTACTTCGCTCGTATTCAAATCCAGCAGTGTCGGGCCCTGAACCGGAGTTCTCTCCATCCGCAAAAAATTAGCCGCAGTCGTAACTCCGGAACTAGCGCATCGGTGCATAAATGCATCTCCATGCGAACAATGTGTCCCTTCTGCGGGAGCATGACCTCCGGATTCGGAGCGCATCGGGGCCTCTCCCTCCCCCGGCGGCGCTGGGGCCGCGACGCGTGCATCCGCCCCGAAGGCCCCGTTACACAACCAAACAGCCGGCGGCGGCGGCAGCGGCGGCGGCGGCAGAGGCGGCGGTGGCGGTGGCGGTGGCAGTGGCAGTGGCGACGGCGGCAAGCCGCGGGTGCGGTGGCGTGGCAGCGCGCGGCGCAGCAGGCGCAGGATTCGGTGGCAGTGCAGTGCGTGCAGTGGCGACGGCGGCAGCGCGGGGGCACTTCGAATCGATGAATAGCCGCGCTCGATTACGATAGCCATCGCCGGGTCTCGCGGCGCTCGGCTCCACAGGCTCATGACAGGCGCGACGCTCCGTCATTAAGCCACGGGTCACCCGGGGAGAGGCGAGCGAGGCGTGCCGGTCCGGCTGGGCCGGAAGAACAGGCTCGCCGCGCCGAGTGCGATCCAGTGAATGTGTTTATCTGGCGCAGGCGGCAGCGCCGAGCGCGTGCGCCGCGCAGCCACGTGCGTAGAGCCCGCTGAACGCCAGCCTCCACCCCCTCACCCCGCGCCAACCCCACCCCTTACATCCCGCGCGCCGTCCCACTTCCATTGGAACAGTTCGCTTTAACTGTTCTCTTTAAATGAGTGACGTGTGCCATTAATTGGAGGCGCTGGCCAGCGTATGCACGCGGCCACAACGTGGACGTGTCTTCGCAGGTATTCCAGCAACAGCTGAATACTCAATAAGATACTACCTGTACGCCGCCTTTCTAGGATCGAGTCAAAGTGAAATAGTGGCGCACCAAAAGCGTACAATTTCTCGCATTATTTCTAACTTGTTCGATTTTCGAAAATTCAGAGCGCTCAACGAAAATGAGATCGCGCGATTTCTTTAAATTCACTTGCTCTATCAGTAAAAAAAGAAACAATTCTAAGCCTTTTTTAAGAATTTTTTGAAACTTTTAAAGTTTCGTGTATAGTACCCCTCAAACGCACAAGATCTAGTGTCAGGGGTAAATATAGTGATAGGGGTATATACATTTTCGGGAAAATTTTCCGAACGGTGCTAGTGTTCACCTCAAATGGACACCACAGACAGACATTTTCCCGGCAATCGATTTTCGTTATCAAGAACCCACAAAACGTCGATTCTGACTCAACATCGTGTGAAGGGAAGTCATTTCTTACCTATACAAACTAGATTTATCCACTTTTTAGGTTCAATAGCACGACAATACACGTTTTTCTGTCAAAAAATCACACATTACCGCAGCAGCATTACAATATTTTCTATATATACAATACAATTATTTCAAGTACTTTTGGTTTCACGATGCTCTCGTTTTTTAAAATGTATTTTATTTCAATGCCGGCAATATTTTACATCAGTACGAATAAAACGTTTTTTTTTCACTAATTACCAATTTCGTATTTCACCAAATCCAATCTCGATAAATTTTTGCAACAGTGGAATACACATTTTTACTTATTTGAGACAAGAGATTCTCTCTTTTGCGATCGCCATATTTCACCTATTTAACAATCACTCCCATTGCCTACTTGCCATCACCCATTCATAGCTGGAAACATCTGAATGATATAGATATTTTCGAGGACAAATTATTTCTAATACGAAATACTCTTCTGATCAATTTTGTGATAAAATCTGTTGTTACATTTGAGTGAACGGTGATCAACGATTCATAATCGACAAACTGCGGAAGGCAAACAGGAAATTCCAGTGAAACGACCGCGAATCAATTTTGTATATTACAAATTTCACATATATCCAGGTCTGTGACATCTAGATGCGACAAACGCGAGCTTTGCCCTATAAACCATTTGGCACTCATTTTTACATCCTTTATTATACAGTAAGTTTTCAGAAGTCATATGTCTTGGTTTGTTCTTCAAGCACCGTCAGTGTCATAATTATTTTTCATGCGAGACTTACTATTCACATCCATTATAAATAAATAATCATGTTTGGTTAATTAGATCGCTGGTGAGGTAGATACATTATATTATTATGATAAATAAAGGATGTTGTCTGGTATTATTGATACCAGACAACATCCTTTATTAATCATAATCATGTTTGTGTAACCACTCGTTAACAGTTGCTTAACCACTCGAATAGAAAAAAGTAGTATATGTGCACGACATCCACATGTAAAAATTCTTTTGTCTCCACAAATCTCACATGGCCAGTTCCGTTATTCCCAGACCTTATTAGCCGCAAACGGGGAAAGAACAATATTAAGGAGATTGACCACCTACTTCGAAAACTGTACCTTCATTGAGAGTAATCGAAGAGGAATCGCAAATATCAACACATATCCGAAATTAGCAAACTGGCAGTTTCATTCGAAATTGACGTTTTCATTCGTAATTTAGATGAAAATAAAGCGAAACGAAGGAAGAAACCTCAAGAAAATTTACCTCGGTATCGTCTCTTCATTAGCGATCCTCCAAATCTTCTCATACGTTAAGGGCGAACGACATGAGTAGAAAGCATGTGAATCAATGTACATGAATACTTCAAAATACAATTTTAATTTCTACATTCAGGGCTGTACGTCCTATACAAAATGAAAATATTAAATATTTCATAAATTATCACAAATTATCTTATCGGGCGAGTTGCCAGTCACTTTGCTCTTCTATTCTACTTTTATGACACACATATGCAGCGAAAATGTGCTTAGGCTTCAATCAATCACTGGATGTGAGTCGGCTTGATACAATTATCATATATAACTGGCAACAGACGCCAAGTCAAGAATCAAGGGTTACGAACTTGATTTCTCGCGTTCCAGTACCTGCTACACTATAAACAATAAACTGCAAATTTCAACAACATTTTAAACACAAATACATATCGCAATTAATCGCCACATAACCTAAGGTGATCCACAATCTTCTAGTTCATTGTATTTCCAAGAAATTGCATTCCACGGATTTTTCTTCAGGTAGTCCTTTATCTGATCCAAGATTCACGAGCAAATTTAAAATTTGAATGGTACTCGCTGTTTCGTTTTCTATGAAATAATATTATCTACGTTACCTTAAGGAGAGGGTTCGGTATTTTCAGTTTTGAACATTTTTTTTTAAAATTCACATTATTTTACAATATATCCAGTTTCTGCGAAATAATAATATACACGTATTAAAGTTACCAACTATGTACCCCATATCAATATCTATTTATAACACCAAGTACTGCTATGTTTACATACATTTACTCTAATTCGATGTCTAAAACATTCACGTTTGGTGTATTAATCACATACGTCCTCTCTGAAGAGGACAATCTAAATTTAACGAAACATCAGAAAATAGTATATGATTACGGTTCCTTCGGAAAATTGTAGTGTTAAATACTCGATCATTTTCATTCATCCTCCTGCATACTATTTTAAATGAATCTGCAGTCGCATCACCTTATATCGACTTTAGTCAACTTCCTTCTCGGGGGAGGGGGTTCAATATGAGTACCCCGTTCCCTTGGATGCCGCCACTGACAGGGCCGTTGCATGCCCGACGTCCAGGTAATAATTCCAGAGTGGCGATGAGGGAGGTGTTTCTAACGGTCCCGGAAAGGAGTCTTCCGCTGCAATCACTTAGCGAGTTTCCAGGAGGAATCATAGCGGGGTAGTAGCGAGTGTGCAGCAGGAGCTTTGCACGCCGCGCGTTCGTACTCATGTGCTCTGAACAGATGCTGGCGCAGCTGGTGCGAGAAAAGCTGTGTGCTGTTGGCAGTGAGCATAGGCGCGTGCTGCCTAAACCAAGAGGGAGAGTGGGGGAACTACATTTCTGCTCACCTTATCTAATATTTTTATTTACACTTGATATTTTACTTGAAATCAATTTTTGTAATGAATTTTTGGACGGTAATAAGAGGGATGGACTGCGTCTCGGCCGCATTCTTTTTGTGATGGTTTCATAAATTTTTAGTTGTTTGTCGCCAAATTTTGAAGTGTTTCTAGAGGATTCGACTCTAAATTTGCCACATTTCAGGAGTAGATTTGAAAGATTCTTCTCGTTTCCCCCGAATTCGTGCGTATGCAATATGCATATACTCTACGTATGCGTAGCGTACACTATACGTATACAATATAATTTCGAAAATTTTAATGGTTTTGGAAAATTAACGAATTTTTCACGTTCTATAATAATTTTTAATACAGATTTAACAAAGTGATTATTATGATTATGAAAAGATTATTACACAAGATTTCGGGGCCCATTTCATTTTTTCCTTCCCCTCTGCGCACGCCCATGGCATAGCTTTTCCGGCGCGGCGCCGGAGCGGTTCGTTGGAAACCCAAGCCATGCGGACCGGGTGTGCATCCTGTTGCCCGTACTTCCGCAGCCGCCATGTCATTCGAGAAGCCGCGATCTCGATACGTCGACAGCGTTGAAACATGATGAAATTTTCATTGAAACAGAATCTTGCCCTAGAAACTGTTCATTCGATGTAATTCTCCCATCTATGAATATTTGGAAACGCTGTTAACGCTTCATGTAAAGTAGCTCCAAAAATTCCAATATACGCTTCAAACTCACATAGCCTCGAATTCGTTGCTGTTTGCGAATATCAATTTTCGAAAAAAACGTCTTATCTGTTCACGCGCTAGCATTGACTACAGACTGACGGACAGGTCTTTATTCGTTATCCAGGACCTACAACACGTGTATTCAGACTACGAGAGGAAGTCATTGACTACATATAGGAACAAGATTTATTAACTTTTCCGAAACCAGGACCAATATGCGTTTTTCTGAAGAAAAGTAGAGTTCCGCCGCAACATTACAATACATTCTTTTACTACATACGTAGTAATGTGAGAGTTATTATGCACATTAACAACTTGTTTGTTTGTTTGTTTGTTTGCTTATTTACGTTAGAAAAAGTTAAAAACTGTGTGTGACGCGCTGTGGGGAGAAGTTAATTTGAAGTTACATTTCTGTCACGAAAACCTGATGGAGATGGGGGTCATTGTCCCAGAGGCGGAAGTACAATACTTGTTACAGGTTCTTTAGAATGATACAATCCAAATGGTAAATAATACACCAAATGTCGTTGTTAAAATTAATATTACTTTCCTTTTGGACGCTTAGTATAGTCTCTAATTGTATAGAAACAGTTGGGCAGAAGAAAAGATTATACTTGGGACTTAAACTTTTGTATCGAATTTAATTGTTTAATTTAATTTTGCAAGGTGTTAAAAATAATGTACATGTATTGTATGTGAATTTTTTGTAGTGAGCCTGTAGTTGATACTGTCATCTGATGAATATTGATTTCTACGTCGAGTGTTCTAGTTATAAATATCAGCGTCTGCTGAAAATATATTCCCGCCCTTAAGTAAGTCATTTTTGAAAAAAACAATGATTCATATATCAAGGTCAATGGTAAGATAGCTAGATTCATAAAGAGAGGCTTACAAGAATCACGTGGGTGAGATTTGCTTATCATTCGTTCAGTTCTTTTTTGTAATCTAAAAGTCTGGAGGCTATAAGATGTATTTCCCCAGAATATTATGCAATTTTTCAGGCGGGAATGAACATTCGCTAAATATACACAACAAGCAGTATGGAGGCTGACAGAATTTGAAAGAAATCTGAAAACGTAGCATAAAGAACTTAATTTAGTGTTCAATTCGTATAAATGGACGTTCCATTTAAGGTTTGGCCGAATTGAATTGTATCGGCGAATTTAACAAATATCCGAAATTTTGAAATGTAATTGTTTCACTTCCTAAAGAGAGCCGCTAGTATGTAGCAGCACCGAAGACCAGTCGCCTCTGGCCGACGGTCGACATCAGTTAGAAGTCCGTGGCCGATGCCAGCCATTGCCTGCCTGAGAATTGTCAGGGCCGGCTGCTTCCATGGTTGTCTCCCATCAATTCCATGCGAAATGTAGCAGAATCTGCAAACAACGCGCGTTCGTTCCCCCACTACCGCCTTAGGGCCGAGCGATGGGATCAACTTTCATCCCCATTTGGCCCACCTCATGACCTCAGAAGACTGGCAGAAGAGCGAATACGAGGTCGTCTGAGCACACTGATGATTCCTATCGTATCCGTCATAGGAAGGAGTGCATTTTGCGAAACAAGATGGCACTCAGCTGAGACGTTTCCCACACTACAAACATCAAAAAATCAAATCCAAATACTGGAGCTTTCCTATTTTTAATATCTGAACGAAAACAACACCTAACCAAGAATAATGTAAAATTTCCTGGAACTATCACTGCTCCTTGTCCTGTCGAGCAGTTGATACGATATACACACCAGTAAAAGAAAACGCCATCGCGCTATTCGCTTATCGAATGTTACGCGGAGATAAAACTAAAAATAAACGCCCCCTGCCCCCTTTGTAGAGCACGAGAGAACAAACACGCATGAATGAGATTGGTAGCTTTCCATTCGCTCCTCTTGTTCCACCATGTTCCTACACAGAAATATGTGGCCCCGTCACCCCGCCGCACCGCACTCACAGTGCGGGTGACGCCGACTACGAGCAAATGATCTTTTGACAATAGAGCAGGTGAGGAATGTACGTATTTAAAGAAGTAATACTTAGTAACACTCGTAATTACGCGAAGGAAGTCAGACAAGATAGGCAACGTATTGTATTTTAGTGTAAGATGCATTGGAACTTTTATGTTGGCTGGATTCAAGGATATTTTATGCCAATCGCAGAAACCGAAGGTCGACTTGGAAATGCGCGCGCCAAGCGAGTGAAACTTAATATTTAAAAAAATTAAATTTACGATTTTTTTCTGCTAACCTAACTACCTAAACTATTTCTTGAAGCACTGCCCAGCCTTCACATGCTTCATTTATGTTCAAAGAAATACAAGGATATTGCTAACAACTTATTGATTTCTTTTTCCTTTCTAGCAAGCATTGAAGAAATATCCAGTCATTATAACTCTTAAATTTAATCAGAAAAGCCGAGGATGTAGCTTTTTAATTCAAGGTTCTTTAGCTTCGGAACATACATATTTCGGATTCTATTTGCTTTGCGTGCAATCTGTGTTCTAAGTGTCTTAAACGAATTTGTAATTAAATAAATACTAACACTGTCAAGGTGTATTTGTCTATAATAATATATTTATTATGTATATTTATGGTTTCATTAAAATTGTATAAATCCGTACAAGAGACAAAAAAAAATACATATACAAAATGTTTTCAAACCAATTTTCCGATGCTTTCGTGTATTCTTCCCGAATCTCACGCTTTTCAGATTCCACACGCATTTTTTCACGGGACAATTGGATCTTCAATGAACGAGAAAGGAGGTACCGCTGATGCGAAATAAATAAAAATGAACATTGCACGAAAACAGAGGGAGAGCAAATAGAATGTTACCGTTCCCTGCCCAATTTCTGCAACACGAAATGCAGATTTCCATTATACAGGCATTATCAAATCCCGATGTACAAGTAGGCCTGGACGACGAATGTTCGGGGTAGGCGAAAGGACCGGGCACCATAAAAATTCGCATCATTTTACGGAGAACTGGTCAGAGCGTCGAGGAACGGGATGGAGAAGGCGCGCGCAACTTGGAATTCGCAGCCGCAGCGCAAAGACGCAACCGCCCCCAGCACGCAGCGGCGCGGAGCCGTCGTAACGAGACACCCTTCGCGTCGGGGACGGGGCGCGCGCTGGCGCTTGCTGTGCTCGTCAGAGGGGCGTACGCGGTACGGGGTGTGACCGGGGCGATGGGGAGGGAACCGCAGTTGCGAGTGGTCGCCGGGACGCGGGGCGAGAACAAGGCAGCCCGGAAAAGGTCGGAAACATTTTTCCGGGGGGGGGGGGGGGGGGGGGCAAAACTTATAAACGCAACATGCGCTCATGTGACATGAAATCACCGCGCCAGAGAGACGATTTGACAAGAAAAACAATATATCTCATTTGATATTCTTGAATGGAATAGTTTATAGCGTGCGAATCTTGAATGAGGCGCCTAGACTTGATGTGATGTCCTTGGGTGGAACAAACGACTCCTTTCCCGGAAAGGGCGTTCTCCGCCATGCCCTATCAGCTTCTCTGGGGCGGAGGAGGCGGGGGCGAACAACGGAGAGCAGCACCCTCGATCTGCGCTTTGAGGCGGCCTGGTGGGAGAAGAAGGCCACGCTTTGGGTCGCTGGAGCACACTGAATTTAACTGATTTTTTTTAATAAACGAAAGTAATTGTTTATCATTGTTTTAAATGATTCAAACTATAAAATGGAACAATTTTACGATTCTCTACGATTTTAATAATGCGGAAAACATTCACTGGGTGCTCAACGGTACATGATTAGAGCACGCCCACGGGGACTCATGCATATTAACCTAACGTTTTAAGAATTTTAAGGTATAATAAATAATTTTTTACACTTTCTATTTACTCGGAAAATATATCTAATACTTGATTCATTAAAGAGATGTGTACTTTCTTTTTATATGATAAAAATTCTTGCGTGTTCAGAAAGAAGAAAGAATGTCCTTGAAATAATGCAAGGATTGGAACAAACGATATGCCGTTATTCTGTTGTTTTCGTAATTAGGAGCAGAACTTACATTAATAATACTGTGAATATAGAAAACAAAATAATGTAGAAGTATTATTCCTTCTTGTAAGGAAAAAATCGTATTGGCGCTACCCATATTGCGAGACAGGCGTGGCAAAAGCACTGGACTATGCAAACTCAGGAAACAAGTGGTGGAATGTAGCCCACAGTACACGAAATAATTCGTCTTTGTTATGTTATAACTGTTCCAGGCTATTCCGGGTAGGATCAAGTACCCGAATATGAGATCCTGTTTGTAATTTGGACATAACTTGGGGTAAACTTGAAATTAAGACATACTTATACGACAAATTTAATGAATATTTATATTACTAATAATAAAAATATCACGTATACGTCAACAACAAAGCATTGATGACAACTGAGTTGGTCCAGAAATTAATTTTGTTGCAATAAGTACAGACATGTTTGAAATATTAATTTTCAAAAACTAAATGGGTGTCACAAAACATTTTATATTTATATTTATCAATTGAATCAAATAACAAAATCATTGGTGAATTTTGCGTTTTTGTTCATTTGCTGCGTGCACTGTGGTTGCGCCCACCTGCAGCATTTTATACACTCTCGCCACTATTGATCATGTTCCCAGGGCCCAACTACCTATTCCCGGGCAGTCTCGTACGGGCATTCCCGAGCCAGCATGTGGTTGAATCCAATGCAAATTCGCAAGGTTATGTTCACTGTAAACTGTATTGTAAACCTTCAAGTACTTTGTGAGGGACCGTAACTATACTACAGTATTAAAATAATATTTTATACACGGTTTTATCCACAATCATCTATATTATAATTTCCTGCATCCCTGCGGTATTATAGATTTGTGTGAATAACTGAACCAAGATAGAAACCTGTTTTTGTTTTTAAATATTATTACTTATATTATAAGTACATGATAACATTATTACTTATATTTTTTCGCTTAGGACGTTTCCACCCTCCGTTACACGCGCGCGCACTCAGACTGCACACCATTATTTTTCCCTTTCATTGTCAGTGGTATCATCATGAGGTATTGAGTGCGGCTTCCTTTATCAGTCATGGCTCATCGTTAGGAGTGGAAAAAAATCGTACGCAGCAGCAGAAAACAGTTGCCTATAGTGGGATATTTAGCGGCGCAGACACCATTCCGCGCGCGTGTGTTCATGTTATGAGATCTACTCTCACGTTTATTTGTGTTACTATTTAAATATATATCAGGTAAGATTTATATTTCTTACGCACATGTTGGTATTAAAGATGGATGGACTATTAGGTAAGGGCATTCATATCTTTTTATTATTAAAATTGGACAAAATCGTACATTGTTTTCGTATTACCAACTTTAGTACTATTGTGACAGGTGTATAATTCAATTAGTTATAAATATATTTCCTTGATCTTCATAAAAATAATTTTCAAAATACTTATGGAGTCGGAAATTGAGCAACAGTTTGATGAGCTAGATGCTGATGAAAATATTAGCGACCGTTATTGAGAAAGCGAACGACGTAGTGAAGACGATGACAGTACAAAATGAAATGTACATTGGGAGAAACGGTTTCCTGTGATGTCGTCAGGCCATTCTTCAAAACAAAAGGCGGAAACAAGCGTCTCATAATATCGTGAAACATCTTCCAGGAGCGATAGGTCAGGCTAACACACCTTATAGTCCTATTGAAGCATTTCCGCAGTTCATCAATGATGAAATTCTCGATGAAATAGTAAAGTGTACTAATATTTACATTTCACGCATTCTTTCTAATTACACAGCACTAATTACTTTCTAATTACTCGTACAGCACGTGTAGTGGAGGGTAATCAATTAAAAATTAAAACCGCACGGGTCAGTAGAAAATCACGGGAGAATTTGATGTTTTGGGAACGACATTCAGTAAATTCCGGGGCGTCTGGGTGCGAAGATCAGGTAGACTACCCTAAAACGCTACATCGATATCAATGTTCGGAAAATATCGATGTTTTTTTACCACCGATATTTTGCCATCGACGTTTCTAATGCTTTATTTGTGAATTGAAAATCCCCGCAATTACAATTTTGTAAAAGATAAAATACTACTACTACTACTACTACTAATAATAATAATAATAATAATAATAATAATAATAATAACTGACTACCATTGTCAGTTAATGTGTCTGAACCAAACAAACGCTGTTTGCACTATTGTGGCGTCGTTAACACGAGGGCCAGAACCGTTAGGTCGGTGAAAGTACGCTGCGGGGGAGG
>BOPP01000115.1:2964206-2987027 GCA_017312745.1 Gryllus bimaculatus
AAACTTATAAACGCAACATACGCTCACTGACATGAAAATCACCGCCGCCAGAGAGACGAATTTGACAAGAAAAAAACCAATAATATCTCATTTGATATTCTTTGAATGAATTAGTTTTAATTAGCCGTGCGAAATCTTGAATGAGGGCGCCTAGACTTGATGTGATGTCCCTTGATGGGAAACAAACGAAATCCTTCCGAAGGGCGTTCTTCCGCCATGCCCTATCAGCTTCTCTGGGGCGAGATGCGGGGCGAACAACGGAGAGCACAGCCCCTCGGATCTGCGCTTTGAGGCGCCTGGTGGGAGGAAGAAGCGGCCACGCTTTGGTCGCTGGAGCCACCACTGAATTTAACTGATTTTTTTTTAAATAAACGAAAAGTTAATTTGTTTATCATTGTTTTAAATAATTCAAAAACTATAAAATGGAAACAATTTTACGATTCTTCTTTACGATTTTAAATAATGCGGAAAAACATTTCACTGGGTGCTTCAACGGTACTTGATTAGAGCACCCCCACGGGAACTCATAACATATATTACCTAAACGTTTAAGAATTTTAAGTATTAATAAATAATTTTTATACACACTTCCTATTTACTCGGGAAAATATATCTAATACCTGATTCATTTAAGAGATGTGTCTTTCTTTTTATGAAAAAATTCTTGCGTGTTCAGGAAAGAGAAATAAGCTTGAAACTAATGAAGTATTATGAACAACGATATGCTCGCTTATCTGGTTGTTTTCTAATTAGGACAGAAACTTACATTAATAATACTTGTGATATATAAAAACAAACATATTTAAGAAGTATATCCCTTCTTGTAGTAAGAAAAATCGTATTGGCGCTACCCATATTTGCGAGTACACGCGTGGCAAAAGCACTGGACTATGAAAAACTCAGGAAACAAGTGGTGGAATGTTAGCCCACAGTACCGGAAATAATTTAGGTCTTTGTTATGTTATAAACTGTTCCAGGCTATTCCGGTAGATCAAGTACCCGAATATTGAGATCCTGTTTGTAAATTTGGACATAATTGCGGTAAACTTGAAATTAAAAGAATACTTATACAAATTTAATGAATATTTATATTAGTAATAATAAAAATATTCACGGAACTTCAACAACAAAGCATTTGATGAACAAACTGAGTTGGTCCAAAATTAATTTTTGTTGCAATAAGTAACAGACAGTGTTTGAAATATTAATTAGACAAAAAACTTTAAATGGTGTTCACAAAACATTTATTATATTTATATTTATTCAATTGAATCAAATAACCAAAAAATCATTGTGAATTTTTGCGGTTTTTGTTCATTTGGCTGCGTGCACGTGTGTTGCGCCCACTGCAGCATTTATAAACACTCTCGCCCACATTATCATGTTCCCAGGCCCAACTACCTATTCCCGGGCAGTCTCCGTACGGCAATTCCGAGCCAGCAGTGGTTGAATCCAATGCAAATTCGCAAGGTTATGTTCACTTAAACTGTATTGAAACTTCAGTACTTTTTGAGGAACCGAACTATACTACAGTATTAAAATAATATTTTATACACGCGTTTTATCCACAATCATCATATATTATAATTTCCTGCTCCTGCGGTATTTATAGATTTGTGTTGAATAACGAACCAGATAAGAAACCTGTTTGTTTTTTAAATATTACTTACTTATATTATTAAGGACATGGAAACATGTATTACTTATATTTTTTCGCTAGGACGTTTCCCACCCTTCCGCTTACACGGCGGCGCGCACTTCAGACTGCACACCATATTTTTCTCCCTTTCATTCATGGATCAATCATGATGAGGTATGAGTCGCGCTTCCTATCAGTTCATGGCTCATCGTTAGGAGTGGAAAAAACTCAGTACGCAGCACAACAACAGTTTGCCTATAGGGATTATGTTAGCGGCGCAGACACCATCCGCCGCGTTGTGTTCATGTTATGAGATCTACTCTCACGTTTATTTGTGTTACTATTTAAATGATATATCAGGTAGATTTATAATTTTTCTTACGCACAGTTGTATTAAGATGGATACTATTAACGGTAAGAGGCATTCATATTTTTTTCAGTTATTAAAATTGGACAAAATCGGACATTGTTTCGATTACAAATCTTTATACTATTGTGACAGGTTATAATTTTCATTAGATTATAAAATATATTTTCCTTTGATCTTCATAAAAAAAAATAAATTTTCAAATTACCTTATGGAGTCGGAAATGATGAACGAGTTTATGAGCTAGATTTGCTGATGAAAATAATTAGCCGACCGTATATGAAAGAGCAACGACGTAGTGAGACGATGACAGTACAAAATGAATGGATTACATTGGAAGAAACGTCGTTGATGTGTCAGCCCATTCTTCAAAACAAAAGCGCGAAACAAGCGTCCTCATAATATCTGAAACATCTTCCAGTGAGCAAGCCAGGCTAACCACCACCTTATAGGCCTATTGGAAGCATTTCCGCAGTCATCCAATATGAAATTCCGATGAAATAGGGATAAAGTGTACAATATTTACCATTCCACGCATTCTTTTCTAATTACACACACTAATTACTTTCTATTACTCGCTACAGCACGTTTGTAGTGGAGGGTAATCAATTAAAAATTTAAAACCGCACGGGCAGTAAGGAAATCACGGGAGAATTTGAGTTTGGGGCGAACGACATTCAGTTAAATTCCTGGGCGCGGTCTGGGGGCGAAGATCAGTAGTGTGACGTCATGGATTACTGTCACAGCGACCACAGACACATTGAAGCTTCGGTAACAATATATTCTATTAACAAGGAAAACAAAAACAAAATATATACACCTTAATAATCTTACTTAAACCTAGTCTGGAATAACCTACTATTCCCTGATCGCCGGAAGCGATCCAAAGGCCCGATTGAAGTGGTTGATTGTGCATTCGCCACTCCTACTTTGAAGCGCGACAACAAAAGCCTTACTTCCGTACCGGAGTCATGCGCGGTTTGTCTTTTGGTGGTAGCACAAAGTCCGTTTTTGCGCACCAACGACTGTTGGCCTCGATCGCAGGAGCTGATCTTATCGATGAGAATCGGCGTGCAATCGGGCACCAACCCACTCTTCACCTCGGAGCCACGCACCACAGCAATCGCTCCCCCGTGACCGCAACCAGTCACCCAAAGGAGCATAAAGTCCGCAGGCTTCGTCAACAATGACTCCAGCTCGCGAGCCTTGGCTCGCATATGCACCGCTTGGCGCCAAGTTTTGTTGCACACGCAACGAGTTCTCCCACCGTCTCCCAGAAACCTGGCCTTACGTGGCCTCCGTACACCCTGTTATATAGCGAGGCCCCAGCTGAGCCTCCTTACGTCAGCCCCCCCTCCGCTTGTTTATAGAACAGTGAAAGCTTCTAAACCGAAGACACCCAAGCCTTTGGTCTCCCGTCTTCCCGCGTTTCTTCCCTTAACGTGAAAAACCCTGTCTTCCTGTGGCGATGGACGTAATCCGCAACAGCGTCCCCAAATAGATGCTTATGAGGCACCTGGCTAATACTTACAGTAGGACTACCCTAAAACGCTACATCGATACAATGTTTGGAAAATATCGTATGTTTTTTTTACCAACCATATTTTGGCCATCGACGTTTTCTAACTTTATTTGTGAATTGAAAATCCCCGCAATTACCAATTTTTGTAAAAGATAATGAATAAAATAATAATAATAATAATAATAATATTAATAATAATAATAAATAACTGGACTACCATTGCAGTTAATGTGATCTGAACCAACAAAACGCTTTTCACTAGTTGTTGCGTCTCTTAACACGAGGCCAAACCGTTAAGGTCGGTTGAAAAGTACGCTCGGAGGAAGTTTGAGCGAGATCATCCGGGAGTTTGCCGCTCGGGCGGTTGGACTCAGGTAGTCCGCTGAGCCAAAATACCGAGGCGGGCTGTTAAGACTCCGAGAGTGCTTGCCGGCGAGCCTCGTTTACGGGAAGGCAGGCTAAGCCAACCCTAAGAATTCCTGTGTTGTGTGCGGGTTAAACCAAACCTTGCGAGTCTCCGCGCCACCGCGGCGAGCCACCTATGACGGACCATTGGTGGGTGTCAGCCCTCAACCTATGGTAAACCGGCCCGCCATCTGCGCCGAGTTCTCATTCAGTTGCATCGGAAGCTGTTACGTTACAAGGGGTGTAGGAGTGTGGGCGAGATGTCCCGGAGAGTAAAGGGCCAGAAATTCTTCACGCTGTAGGCACACGGGTCGCCACGACCGCGTAAATTTTGCGTCAGGCCATGTGTACGGTTAATTGTCACGGACCGAGTCCTGATAGCCCGGTGGCCGCGCCATGTTTTTTCCCGCCCAAACCGGCCCGTGGGGGGCTTTTGTGTTTGTCTGCCGTTAAAGCAAGTTGTTCTGAGAAGGAAAAGGTTGCCGGAGTGTCGTTAGATATTAAGCAATTCATTGGTAAACTTGACATATCTCTAAAAGTATTATTTTCTTTTGTTATTGAATGTTATTTCTTATTCACTACGTCACACTAGTCATCCACGAACGTCCCATTGTTGTCTTATTATTTTTAACTTGCGTTTTTCAGTTAACATTTAATAATAAAATTATTACAAAAACCGCTGTCAAAAATTATTTTGCTGGGCCGCGAATTCAATGTTTATGGATTTTACTAAACCACCTTTAAAAACATCGATGTTTAGAAATGTAGATGGTTTTGGTCGATGTATTTATTATTTTGCAGTCGACGGCTGTAATTTTAGAACACGGACTTTCGTAACGCGGTCGTCTTTGTGATGGATGTCGCCTGAAAGCAGGTCGGCAGGGCGGCGGTGCGCGCGTCCGCCGCGCTGCCTGCGCTGCCTGCGCTCGCGTCCGAGGGCGTCGGGGGCTATCCGGGTTCAAAACAAAGCTACGGACAAGCGCGGCCACCCGCCGCCACCGCCGCCCGGCCCGGCCCGCTGTCCTCCCTCGGGGCAGACGTGGCGGTCAAACCGGCGCGAGTTTCCGGCTCATTTTGCATAATCAACAGAGGGCGGCGAGCGGTGCGAGCGCGCGTGGAAGGCCAGCCGCCAGGGGCCGAGGGGAGGGGGCGCGTCCGGCCGCCGCGGGTCCCAGGCGGCGTGCGCGCGGCGGCGCGGGGCGGGCGGGAGGCGGGCGACGAGGGGGCCGTGGAGCGGGAGTCGGAAAGGCGGGCGGGAACGGCGCCAGATCGCCCGCGCACAACCAGGAAGCAAAGCGGGCGGCCGCGCCCCTCCTCGCCAGGCGCAGCGCACGGCGCTCGAGCGCGCTCGCACGGCGCTCGCAGGGCGCGCCGCCAAAGCGCAAGGGGCGCAAGTAGCCCGACTCGGCACGGCACTTTTAATCTACGCCCAACGAAGGCAGGCAATGCCTTTTCATTCATGCCGGAATAGCTTGCTTACACGGTCTAGGGAGTATGTATGTTTGGGTCTATACTGACGCATCACGTAGCTCAAGACGCCAGAACCTAGAGTTCGAAAAAAGGACTCGGAGAATTCTTGTAAGGCGACTCATCTATGAAATATCCATAGTTGTAGACACAGTACCTGCAGAATAATCGTCCCACATACTAGTTTTTTTTTATTTACCTTCAGACTTCTTAATTGTGACAGGAGGCAAACGGCAATGTAAATTATGTGGCGCGAACATGTGCCAATTCACGGAATTTAAGCCGATTTTAAGGAAACGGATACAAAGTAAATAAGAAAAGAAGTACAAACACAAGACCCTTCGAAGGAGATATGCCCTTTCCGACTTTGCATAGACTCATCGGCCACAAAATTCATTTCTTCTCCAATACATCACAATACAAAATGGACAAAACAGAAGAGGGACTTATTAGGTATACCTTCGTTTATCAAAACGAATCCACAAATATAGAGAATTACACTGTGCAGCTTACTTTCAAAGGGTTGTAACTTGGTACTTGGTGAATGCGCACGATGATGATAGTGTCATATGTGAATGATTAATGAAAAAAATTCTGGGCGGAGTCACGAAGTTGCGAGGCGTGGGGAGGGGACCTATGGATAGACGGGGGGCGGGAGGGTTTAGGATGTGCGTCGCTGTTAGGCTATTATCGGTCGGTAAGGCGTGGCGAAGCCGATTGCAGTACCTGCTTCCCCGTGTGGAGCAGCGGGACGACGGTGCGGGGCGGAGAGCTGCAATTCCCCAAGGCACTCCGTGACTCCGAACTCTCGTCTCAGCCCCCAAACCTCTCTTTATCACCTTTTGTATAACCATGCATTCTAGATACCGTCACTTCAACCCATACGTCCCAATCTCTACAAAGATGGTTTCTGCAGGCATTTAGCATGATAAGCGTAAGAATATGATTTCAAATAAATAAGCTAATGTATCTGGACGCAAACGTAAAAGCGAATTTGTGAATGCGTGTCAATAATTTACAGTATGTACATACTCTTTACTAATATTGGAATATATCATTTCGCAATCGAGATATTGCTTCATCACGAATTCAGGCGCGAAATCAAAATTAAATATTTTTATTCCAGTATTCCAGTTATACGAGCGTAATAACAATCACAAACATTGTCTCTACAATGTGTGTTAACATATGCTTATTTAATTTGTGTTGCGACAAGATATTAAAATAGCACACGTTTTGTAAGAAAAATTCTAGTAGTGAGCAGTGGAGACTGTCATCTACTCATCTGATTTCTAGGATGAATGTTGTAATTATAGATACTATCTATATTGAAAAAAAAATGTTCTCACTCTTAAGTAAGCCAGTTTTGACAAAAACTACTAATACGTAAAGGATTATGCAAGACAACGGTACTCATAGTACTCCAAGCTCAATGAAGAGAGGCTTGAGAGAATTACGTGGATTGCATTAGGATATTATTCATGCAATTTTTTTTTCTGCAATCTGCAATTCTGCATAAAAATCTGGGTACTAAAGAATGTGTTTCCCTAGAATATCATACCATATCTCCAGGCAGGAATAAGAAACACTTAACTATCCACATTATTAATTCGTACATTAAAACTCGGCAACGCAGCACGAGGTAGAAAAACAAATATGTTTACAAGTTGGGCCTTATCTTCGCGCTCAAGGCATTGAAGTTTTTATCCTTCGCAGATACGGTGTTGTTTTTTAGTGATCATAGGTCTCTCGCAGTTACTTTTTCATCGGGATTACAATGAAATAAATGATGGGTTACACTTCATAAAACCGAGAATATGAAAGAACAAAAAATGCCATTGCCTGGATAGCTGCGGTTGCAAAGGCTGAAGGGCCGAAGCTACCTCGGTTCCAAGGATCGCGGGTTTGAATCTCGCTTCGGGCATGAATGTGTGTTGTCCTTACGTGTACCCTCTACAGTTACCAATCACAGAAAAGCAATCACAATAAGACCTAAAAGTTTTTTAAAAAAACTTTAAAAAAAGACATCACGCATGTCAAACGCATCGCGTTTGCTAACTCAGAATTTCAAGTTCATATGAGGTCTACAACAAAGTGAATTGAGAGATATAATTTCTACAAAAAAAAGTGTCAAAAAACTAGCGTCATGAAAAACAGGCTATGTAAAATTCATTTATTTACAAAAAGAGGATTATATATTATTTTATTCCTTTTTCTTCTGTTCAATATCACGAACAGTGAGCTCCTAGCTCACCACACCGTTCAGAGCACTTTTTAATGCTTTGAAAACTTAAATATTGTCATTGTGTTTATATAATTTATTTGCGTAAAAAGTAAAAAAAATGTATATCTGATCTGACGTACTGGGAAAAAGGACAAATTGATTTATTTGATATATTTTTCATCAAAGAACAGTGAAACTGTACATGACGAATAAAGAACAAGTAAAAACTGCGCACGTTTTTCTTGAGCACCAGAATCCACACCCCACCCTTCTGTACACGAAATTGAATGAAGATTAAAAGTACCAAGAAAGGAACGGACAAGTGGTTAGCATTATTTGAAAACTAGAAATTTTCGCACCATGATAATAGACAACTTCTTTGCATCGGTCAACCAACTAAAGATTTGACTTTTTAATATTGCTAACAAATAAACCGTACCCCATACCTTAGACTTTACTATTATCGCAACTAGCAAAAGCAGAGTTCAACAAAACGTACGCATAGTGAAGCTACACTTATGTCCAAAAGCAAAACAATGGGACATCTCAGTAATTGATCAATGGATCAAGGGAAACGTCGAAAAATCTGATGCGAATTGGGGAGTCATTGACGAAGAAGCTGAATTACAATACACGTTACAGGAATATAGTCTTTAAAAATTATACAGTACAAATGTTAAAAAAATGCACTATAATTAATTAAATATAATTCTTAAAACGTATATTATTTTCATTTTTGATGCATTGTGAAAACAGAATGTCCATATTAAATTGTCACATGTAAAACTGAAGAAAAACCTGCCCAGCGTCTGTTAACAATTATGTGAAAGTCGTCGATCATTGAGTCGGGAGAAACGAATACCCAAAAATTCACAAAAACACAAATAATCTTCTGAAATCACGCAAAAACCGTGTGCAGATAAAATTGCAAATGTTCAAAATGACCGAATGGGCGAGGAATTATTACTGAAATCAGTAAGGCTAAAATGCTAGCTTTCTTACAATTCATCGTCCCAGATAGAAAATACACGCAACTTTTGGAGAAACAATACACACAACACTTAATTGGACTCCAAAGATAAAAAGCAAATGAAACATGAAAAAGACGGATGTTTTCTTCAAACCTTTAATGCCATGGACCTTTAATGCCATTGGACCTCGCAACATATTTTTAGAAGAAATGTTTTATGGTAAACAACACATACACAATTTTCATGTTCATAGGATTTCAGATCGACGGGATCAATCATATTTATCTTTCTCAGTGAAGAAGGTTTACCAGATGAGCAACAAATGAGCCAACTTTGCCCAAAACTCTCAAAATCACTTGCCCGATAAAATATGTCCAAAACTCCTTCATATAGAATGAAAATTCTCTTGCTCCGCAACATGCACATCGAAATTTATCACTTATGATAGAGGCTCGTGAAGGGATATGACCCAAAAAGACATAGTTATCACCGAATTCTGACGCATATTCGATATTTGAAAACTGGGTTAGAACATTTGAAAACGTTTTTTGACCACTTGAATCCTAACTTTCATCAAATTATTTTCCACATTTAATAACTGTTCCGGTCTTACATATTTTGATCAGTCTCGGGTAAAACAGAGTCACATATGCACAGACTGTAATTATGCAACTTTCTGAGTTTGCGACGACATTTCAGCAAATATTTCATGCTTTCATACTACGTGTTTTATTCTCAGTCATTTGCTCTGGGTTAATTCATTGCTGAATTCAGCGATTTTAAGCGTTTCTAAATCTTGCTAGGGACACGCAGGTCACATGACGTGACCCTGTTTCCTGATAGGTGGTTATCTAAAGACGTATTCGATTCCTGCAACAGGCGTCTGTGGCTCACCAGACGTCGGCATTCCGGATTTCGGCCAGTCCACGTTTAGTAAGCGACGGGTATTCCAGTACATTTCCAACCCACTCATTCGATTGGGCACGAAGCCGGTGGCTTTATCTACGAAAGTTGTTGTGCGAAAGCGCATAGGGAGAATGTTGAGAAACAGGGATCACTATTACACGCAGTCAAATAGTGCGTGACGTCGGTGCGATGCCAGGGAGGGCACGAGTAGCCAAGGAGGACGCAAATGACATTTACAATTTATAGATAAAAAAGGTAGTTTTCGAGTAAAAATTGCAGCAAATGCAATTTATTTAAAAAATTAAAATCCTTCCAGGTTTTTCTTTAATTTTTTTTTCACTGGAGAGTGTATAGGACGATTCAAAAATGGCGCTGGTCTCATTTTCGTGGAACATTCTGAATTTTCGAAAACTGCGTAAGTTAGAAATGTTGAGAGAAATCACTAGTTTTTTAAAAAGCCGGGAAAGCGGAGTGGAACCCTGCGAGAGGCGGTGTAGCGGTACGGTACTTCTCGGGTTGTCTCGAAGAACCAGAGATCGTATCTCAGCGCGGAGAAAAAAATTACTCGTTAGAAACATTTTCAGATTCATGTAGTATGTATTACACAGTCGTCACAAATAATACAAGAAAGTATCTACATTAGAAGCACCTCTAGTTTAATATTTTCCCTAGGATAGAGTAGAGTAAAGGATGCTTAAAAAATGAGCACAGTACGTTAAAGTCCGTGAATTTGCGAAAATAAAATAAAACATAAATAAATAAAGCGCGAATGCATGTGTCGCTGTAGCACCACTAGTTGATACGTGCAAAGAGAAAAATATAATTTTTAAATATTCCGCACGTGCAGTAACGGAACATAGTTTCAATTACGCGCAAGAAATTGTGTATCTTGGAGATGACTGGCAGTACAAATAGAAGTACGTCTGAAAGTTTGATGAACTTTCTAAAAGCTTAAAGATATTTAACTTTATATACCAATATACTAAATTATTTCTTATACAAAAGGCTACAAACGATGCGTCATTTTAGTTGGCACTTTCGTATATAAAGAAATAAATCTACATATGTTTTGTTTAAACTTTTTGCACACACACCATGCAATAAAAAATTCGGCACCGACAGCCCGAATGCGGATTCTTTTTTACGATGAGTCCGAAACTCGGTTTGCGAGCACAAGCGAGCGACGCGGCTTACGTCCTCACACCTTGCCTTTCATCAAACGATCCCTGCGGTGGGTTGCTCTTGCCTTCTACTGGATGAATAACGGTAGGAGAGATCGTGAGGGGTGGATAGTAATAACAAGTGTTAACGATTGGGCTAATTGTTCCAATGTGATAATGGAACCAACCACGGCAACACTAGGTGGTAACTGAAACGTATATTCCTTACGTGGGAGCATCCGCAAGCCTCTGCTCCGAGTAGTGGGACGATGCTGCCAGCCCCAGCGCCATCGCAACAAGCAATTCAGCAGTCGCATGCTCCACTGAAAATTAACAATAAGCAATTAGCTAATATTAAGGTAATAAAATTTCTAGGCCACCGAATTCGGTCAAGCCTCAAAGGGAATGCACATATAACAGAATTAAACACTAAATTAAGTTAATTGAGTTACGCATTCGGAATTCTTTCAAATAATGTCAGCCTTCATGCAGCTCGTTGCGTGTATTTTGCAAATGTGCATTCCCGCCTGAGATATGCCATAACATTCAGGGGAAGCTTATCATGTAGTACCCAAACCTTTAGATTGCAAAAGAAAATAATTCGAATAATGAAACAATGACTTCCGCGTGATCCCTGCAAGCCTCTCTGTATTGAGCTTGAAATCTTACCTCTTGCCTATTTACGAATTTGTAATATTTGTCAAACCTGACTTACTTAACGGTAGGAACATATTTTCATGCAATACTGCTATTTATAATTACACCACACGTCGTAGAAATCACGTTCATCAAGTATCAGTATTAACGTTACTTAGACGCATTGCCAGATGACATTAAACAATCGCAGTCGTTACACAAATTTAAGTTAAAATCTTTTCTGCTGCATAACTGTTTCTTTCCAATTAGAAACTATACTGATTATCAAGAAGAAAAATAATACTTATTTTAACAAAACAGTGATATATAATGAATTAGTTTACATGTGTATTGTATATTTTTTTAACTTAATATGCTTGTAACAAATAATGTTCTTCAGCTTCCGGGTCACTGATCTCCATCTCGATCAGGTTGTTGTCCAGTTTCCCTGATCCATTGAGCAAATGCTCAGATGGCCCCTTCTTTTGCTTCTGGACGTAAATGTAGCTTCACTATGTGCACGTTTTGTTGAACTCTCCTTTTGCTTGTAGTGATAGGAGTAGAGGTAAGGGCGAGTTCCTATTTTGTTAGCAATGCAGAAAAATCAAATCTGCAGTTCGTTTACCGTTGGAAATTCGTTTTCTATATCTCGGGAATGAAAATGTTTACTTTTTCAAAAGTTGCTAATTTCGCGCTTTTTTAAATTTTATTTTTATTTATTTATTTATCCTTAACTTGTAGTCCTCTTTCAAATATTTATAGTTAAAATGATGAGAAGTGGTTCTGGAACTCAAGAAAACGTGCGCAGATCATCTCCCCCATACGTCACATTCATTTTTTACTGTTTTTTGACTAATACATCTACATCCAAAAATGAATTATTGAATGCAAACACCAAAATGATTCCGTATTGTAAATCTGAAACATGAAAATGACATTTTCTCCCTGAAAACGACGTTTTTCATTATTTTGCGAAGTATTTCAGTTATATAATACAGTAAGCAACCATGTACGGCAATTTTGATAACTCCTCAACGCCGCCCTCAATCTGCGCCACCACCGTCTCCCCTGCCCCCTTTCCCACCTTCCCCCATCGCGGCATAACACTTTTGCGCATTCCCCATCCGCGCTTGTTCGCTCTCTTATCTCGAGACGCTGGTGTTTTGACGGAAGAGGAAATCCTTCGCGACCACGGCGCAAAACACGTCTGCTTCCGATCTCGAAATATCAGAGAGAAGGCGTGTCCACGACGCCTTATCCACGCCACCGCCACGACGCAATGGGTCCTCATTGACTGCATGGTAGCAACTTGTGGGGAAAGAGAAACAAAAAAACCTGCGAGCAAAACTTTTCAGCAAGTTCATTAACAAGTACGGAGGCAATGAGGCACGTAGTGCTTGTGTTAAATTGAAAATACATAAAGTCAACGATGTGCACAAGTTTATCTCAGCATAGCGCTACTGACATCATCGTGTGAATGCGATTTGTAACGATTACGAGACGGCGAGAATTCTGGAACAAATAAATTAAAGATGAAGTTCACATATTACGGTGTGGGGCAAAATGAGACGAAAATGCGATCTGCAACACTCGTTATGTTCCGCCACACTTTACAGTCGTGCATGTTTCGCAAAAGAAGTATTTAGGGCCTTTTTGGGTATTCTTAGAAGACAGCAATGTTTCTTATACAATTATCTACACAATGTTTAGGTTATGGGCGTTCATTTTTGGAGGGTACCCTAACTTCAGGGCATGGATTGCCAGAAGAGTACGATGTTGTGTTTTCATATGAAGATATTTTCACTTTGAACGCTATTATGATTGGTAGAGCCCCTAGGATGGCTTTTGGGCAGCGTACTAGCTTCCCGTCGTGTCACCTCGAGTTCGATTCCCGATTATGACAAAAAAAAGTTGGAGGCTTTTTTTTTTAAAAAAATCTGCTAGCTGCGTGAAGAAGAAAAGCTCAGCCAGGCGGAGTTTGTTAGTTACGGTGAGGGAAATACGTCATGTTCGCCACATGTCGCTCTTACCCACCAAGCGTGGAAATTTAACTAAGCTCAGGCATGGGGAACTCCGGTAGCTAGCCACAAAGTTAGACAATCGCAAAATGCGAAAAAACATGCATAGTTGAATTCGCACTGGTCTATTTAAGTTATTAATAAAATACACACAAAGATGATATATGTGTATGAATATATGTGTATGAAATAGAATATTTTTAAATGAACATTTGTAGTGTTAATTGTAAATAATTGTTTAAAGTAATGTCTATTAAATATTCCTGAAAGGATTAAAGAAACCACACAATTATCATATATTTACTTCTATCACATAAACGAAAATGAAACAATAAGGCAATCATAAAATAACTCTGAATTTTACTTTCTTTATAAAAAACATATAACTTCATTATTCCCTCATGTTGTACGAACGTTGGTTTTTAGGAACAGAGTAAATACGTAAACGAAATTTAGAAGTGGCTACTTTTAACTTTTGAGCAGTATATATCATACACTACAGAAGTTGCTGTTCCTTCACAATAGACAGCTTGCCTATCGCGAGGTTTCTAGGACAGCGCTAGTCACAGGCCATTGGGAAATATCTCAGCACGAAAGCTGAAGCTCAGACTGAGAAACAAGACTAAGGCATTCCCAATATTCAGCTGAAGCTGCTGGAACTCTGTAATAAATATCCACACATTAGGGACACGTCCAACCTATATAAGATTTTATCCAACATTTTACACCGAATGTTATTATTCTGGGCTTCGTATTAAGCGATACTGTATATGCATTTATTATTATTATTATTATTATTATTATTATTATTATTATTATTATTATTATTATTATTATTAATAATATTATTATTATTATTATTATTAATAATAATAATAACAACAATAATTGAGCGAAGTGGCTCAGTGCATAGCGCGGTGGATACGCAATCGGGAGGTACGGGTTCGATCTTCGGGCCGGCCATCCTGTCCGGGGTTTTTCGTGGTTTCCCTTGGTCATAAGGCGAATGCCGGTATGGTTCCAAAAATACCTCGAGAACACCTCCCACTATCCTACCTACAACATACCATTATCATCCCAGCCCTTTTACCCCTCATCACAATCTTGGGGAGTAAAAATGGGGTTTACAACCTTGGGGTGTAAAAATGGATTCAGCGTTAAATGCTGATCCTCCGATAGAAAAATAACGTACCCACCTGAGTCCAGGTGGGATGCGCGATGATGATCGTGCCCGGTGGGGCCCGATGATGGCCGATTCGCAAAACAAAAACAAAACAAAAAACAAAACAATAACAACAACAAAATGCAGTAAATCGGAGAGAATGGACAGACTTTCGTTAGATGGCATAATTTAAGAGTAAAACTGACATCTTAATTTTTAGTACGTCCTTGCAAAACCTTGTTTAGTGTCTGGAATTACAAAAACAGTAAAAGTTAAAACTTCTCTCGAAACTGTAGCATACCTTCAATATTGAAGCCAGACTTCTCTGTCAATACAATTAATTCAATTAGTTACTCTATATTAATTATCCTCCTTAAACCATTTCTTTGGAAATATTAGTAGTTTTCGAGTGATTTGAAGTGAGAATTGTGATGGTTATCCTGTTTCGTAACCAACGAAGGGAATATTGGCACGAGTACGGAATGAGAACTTTGCGTGCAATATTCTCGCCACGCTCTCGCAGTGGGAGGCCTGTAGCGGGACGCTCGCTCCCACTCTTCATCAAGAGAGTACTTCGCGTGCAGGAGCGCAACACCCAACATGCACAGCACTTCTCCCGCAATCTCTACGCTCCGCCGATTCCTTGCATTCAAACTATGTTGGGCAATCACTCGCCACCATCCTCGATTCTGATTCCTTGCACGTCAATTGCTAAGGTCATTGGTCCCGACAGCGTAGTGCAGGCCTTTCTAACTCGCTTCGAACGAGTGCGAGCGTTCGTCTCGGCTCCGAGCTATGACGGGAGTCATCACGGAGAGGGGATCGCTGGTGGGGAGGAGGGAAGGTGTGGAGTGAGTTCTGTGCCAGCAGAGCCTTTTGACGAAAGGGCAAGCGAAGGACCTGCAGAACAGTTTAACGTATTCTCCGTATATCGTAGACAAGTAAGCACCCAGTAAGCTCCAAATTGGGTACAACAAACGCGCAGGTAGTACTAGTTTTCATTTTCACAATTATACAAACCATTTAATATTAATTTGCAGGTAAACGTTTACATTTCATTAGTTATCCAAACTTTGGTCATCTTTTAAAAAATGTTCTAACCAGATACGACACGTAGGCTCGGAACGGCCCGTAGGGCAACTGAGTTGAGCAGACCTGGTGTAATGAACTCTCTAACCTGGGAGGTGCAGTTCCCCGCTAGGTGGTGAGATCCAACCACGACCTATATGTCGTCTTGCGGAGGACCTGGAGGCTTTCTGCCTCCAGGTCCTTCCCAAGCGGATCACCGCCTCAGCCGCACCAAGCTCTTAGTTCCAGACTGGTCTCCCCACATGTGAGGTAGTACAAGTTCGTATAGTGGATGTAAGCGTGCGTGTGTACGTGATAGCGACTGGCTCTACGTTTTAGGTAACTCAGCCATCCACGGCGCTGCGTTGGGCCTTGGGCGTGTACGTTCTGCTAGTTCCGGGGTAGCGCGGCGGCAAAGGCGCGGGAGAGAAAGTGGCGGAGCACACGGCGAGTGCGCTCCGCCCTCTCGGGGCCCCAGCGCCGCGGCGCGCGCCTCCGCGCCGGCCGCCAAGCGCATACCGACTCCCTCAACGCTGGCGCTTCCTATACCGAGAGGGCTTGAGTGAAGTCCCCGCTGTGGTGCATGCACACATCTGACTGGATGCCATTCCTGAAGGCAAGCTGCTCTGTTATGGATGTCAGCACAGAACCATGAAGGACGGCAAGCGACGTAACATTTTTTCGAAGTCTTCTTACGATTCAGAAGATAAGACAGACAATGAGACAGACAGACGGGCAGACAGACAATGAGACAGACAGACGGGCAGACAGACAATGAGACAGACAGACGGGCAGACAGACGGGCAGACAGACAATGAGACAGACAGATAGACGGGCAGACAGTGAGATAGACAGGCGGGCGGGCGGGCAGACAGGCGGGCAGGCAGTTGTTTAAAACCAGATCTTCAACGCAAGAAGATCATGAACAATTTTTTCGAAATAGCGAGTATCTTTTGGGTAACTTTACGTGAAATACAATTTGGCAACTTCTATTTTCTCAAAAACTGTTCCAATTTTTTCTTTCATTTCCCCCCGTATAAAGCAAAGGACGGTAAAATATTGGTGCTGCACTTATTTTCGGCAAACTCTGTATTTTCCAAAATTGCAACAAAATAGCATTGCAAATGTACAATATTGACGACAGATTTCTTAAGGAAAATCTTTTCTAAAAAAAACATATTTTTAATTAAGATCAGGAACATTTTTTCAAAAAAATGAGTCTTCTCGCGTAATTTGTTCTTGATTTTAATGATTTTTTAAAAGCATTTGCTCAAAAACGTTTCCAATGATCTAGCACCACTAAAACTAGTGGTGTTCATGGAAATATGTACTCTTGGAGTCATTCTCAATATGCGTGCTGATAACCAAGTTGATTCATGTTAGCCTAGTCTTTTATTTACTTTGCAGTATCTAGTTGTTTTATAAGGCCATGACTACTTCGCTGTATGCGTAGGGCAAAGTAACACCTTTCAATCAATAGTCAAGAAATAGTTTAAAACAATAGTAGTGGAGACAAAGGTTGCTTACCAGCATTACACTCAAAATAAAAATTTAATTCATAGGAGGAAAGAAATGGGTTGACCTAAAGGAATGTACTCAAAATGAACAATTAGTATACTATACATTTAAGTCAAAAGTATTGTTTATTTACTTACTATTTAATTTTATAATTAGGTGCTGGTACCAAATACTGTTTACATGCTGATGGGCATCAAAAGAGGACGACAATATTCAAGTCTCCATGAACCGTACAAAATACAAAGTTATGAAAGAAAACAGAAAAAAGTGTCGACTCTTTTTGCTTCTTTGAAACCTCCGTGCAGCGCAGCGGCTCGAGGCTTCGCGAAAGGCGTGGGGCCGGCGCGGCGGCGGCGGAGCGCGGGCAGGAACCGGTAGGGAAAGGACTTCCGGTCGAATGACTGCAGCCGCCGTTCCCCGCCGCATCGAGCACACGGGCTTCCTGCTGGGGGGTGGCGCGAGGGGGTGCCGCCCCCCTGCGCTGCCTCGCCCCCTCGGGTCGCGCGCGGCACGCGGAAATACAATACATGCGGGCGCAAGAGCCGGCTCGGCTCTGCTCCGCTCCGCCCCGCGAGGCGAGGCGAGCCAACACACTCGTCCGCCTCCCGCGATCACAAAAAATATTACTTGCTGTTCGAATCTTGGTCTTAGATCACTCCATCACTATGCGCACTACGCAATTTCCTGTTCATGGACGAAGTTTTCCCTTCTCTTGAGCTTTCCACTAATAACATATTCAATATTGCTTTGTAATTTCTAAGACTAAAATTGGCAAAGGTGACTCAGGGCATCAATTGATGTCATTGCACTGCCTCTGACCAGAAGGTCCTAGGGTTCGATTCCCGACGGTGGAAGGATTTTCGACACTAGCAAAAAAGGAAGTCGAATTCAGCCGCTGTCTGGAACAGAATTCTAGAGGCTGGCTGCTCTGGTAGGTAGTTTTCCGTGTTTTTTTTTTTCTTTTTCTGATCAACACTAGGCGAATACAGGAGTAGTAACCCAACAAACGGGCCACGGATCGCACGAGATATATCCTTCCTCTTCCTTCTCCTATCCTTACTCCTAACTTACATACCCTTACATGTACTACAATACCACATATGCGAGGAGACAAGTCGGGAGCTTGGAGCTTGTCAT
Organism: Gryllus bimaculatus; assembly: GCA_017312745.1. Lineage (NCBI taxonomy): Eukaryota > Metazoa > Arthropoda > Insecta > Orthoptera > Gryllidae > Gryllus > Gryllus bimaculatus. The sequence continues at coordinate 2,982,407 of BOPP01000115.1, forward strand.
GGTTGGGGCGGAGCCCCGATGGTGACAAATACAAGGTTGGGGAAAATCCCCGCAAGCTTAGGTGGGCGCCGGACCTCGCCAGCCAGCTTGACGACGACAGCCACATATCGTGTTGAAAATATGCACTACACTTACGGGACTAATGACCTTACCAGTTTACGCGCCTGGAATCATTAATTAATCAATATAAGAATAAATTTAAAACACTTCGTGTTTAGTGGTGCTAGTGTAAATCCAGCGAAGAGAGTTTAATGCGACTTTACCAAATGTAACAGATTACATAGTAAATAGATGCAACGGATATTTTAATATTTACATTAAAATACAATGAAAAATGCAAACGCCAGTAATGAACCACTCGTCGATGTGAATACGAATAGATGAAAAAAATGGATAGGGCTATTTGTTACAGAATCTACGATTTTGCCAAGAAAAAATTATATTATCAATATTTGCAAACAAATAAACAGTTCTGCCATTATTACCGCTCCACTAATGCGATTTCCATCTTTTCTTACACCTCAAGAAATGTGGGTCCTGTCAGCATGCATTGCAGTGTCGAAGAGTCACTCGTACCTGTCTCTCGCGGCTGACTGCTGCGACATATGTTGATCCTACGGTATGGAAAATGTCCCAAATCTGGTGGTAATTACGAGGAAGACCAGGGCAAACTGTGGTGTATCTGGTACAATAATTTCATTCCATGAAATTGTATTTTCTTTCTGTTGACGAACTATTAAACTTATTTCTTGGATGCGCCTCATATCAGAGATATTGAATTGTGTTCAGTTATAAATTAATAATGAATTACTAATTTGGGAGTTTGATTTCGTCCTAGCATTTCTGAAGGGTTACACTTGGTTATTAAAGATAATTTCGTATGAGATTAAAAGCGTAACCATAGAGATTCAATTTTTTCACGCCCTTCTTTTTTTTCTTTTTTATTTTAAGTTATTTTATTTCATTTATGAAACCAATTTTTTAATAACCACAAAAATTAGTAACCTGTAAAACCTGAACAAGTGGCAACCTTCTATTAGCGAGATCAATAATGTAGTCTCCACATTTGATAAGAAACAAACAACAACTATAAATGAGCTTCTTTAACTGAGGCAGTTTTTCCATTAAATTTTTCCTTGGTGTTTACTAACAGATGACTTGACATTAGATTTCTCTTATACAGTTGATAGTAATTTTCTTAAATACAATCTGTTCTAAACAATCAGATTTTGAAAAGAATATCATGAACATTTTTTTATAAAGCGAGTAGTTTTCATGTAATTTCTGCTTGAAGTAAACGCAATTTATTTTTCGAAAAAAAATCCTTAAAATGTCTCCATTTGTTTCTTGACAAATTTTCCCCCTTGGATAGGGAAAAGAATCCTCAAAAACGGCGAAGGTCACAGTCTCGTAAAACTCTGAATTTCTAAAATTGCGTAAGTTAGAAATAATTAGTGACAATCAGCTTTTTAAGTATCGGTAATAGTGAACACGGGCGAACGTGCTGCAGCGGTAAAGCCCATGACGAGTTATCTCCATGGAGTTCGAATATCGGCGACATTTTCTACGATGGCCCGTCGGTCTTGTGTCTGACATTTGCGTACAAGCAACATTGAAGGAAAAATATTTCGAACTGCACTAAGATTTTTAAAATTCACATAATTATTTATATGCTGTTTCAGTAATGGTAAAAAATTCTCTAAAATTAGAACATAAAAAAGTCATATATATGTCATACATACATACATATGTCATATATCATACAAAAATGGCTAGCTGATGTGAATTCAGTACACCAAAATTTGGTTTTATCAACTGTTTGAGCAGGTATTTAATCAATGTGGTTCCGTAAAATCATTGTCGATGTTATTTGAATTACATGAAATGACATTAAATTTACTTTACTTGTTGAGTCTATCCAGGTCAATTTCACTTAATTACATTGTTCCGAAATGTATATTTACTTTCAACGAACGTAGCATATTACATGAATTTCACTGACATTCGTTAAAGGAAAAACACTAAATTTGTCCATGGAAGAAACCGCACTGTTTCCTCTACGACTAGTACAGAGAAGCTGCATGAAGTGCGAAAAGGGAGAAAACTCTACATGTTAATAAGACTACAACAACCCATTTATGCCGCTCATCTAATGATTCCTTCAACTACTGCATTAGAAATGACATCATCAGTTGAACAGTATAAATTTAAATAGTAGTGATATCGAAAACAAAAAAATATTGATAGCTGATGAGAGGGAGGGAAGTATGGCAACGTGCTCGAGCCGCGCGGCGCGGTGGTGGGCCGAGTTAAAAAACTGTGGAGGGGGAGCATTCCGCTGGCCTGGGGCCGCGGTTGCCCCGTCCCGCCGCGCCGCTCTGCGCCGAGCCGGGCCGGGACCGAGCGGCGGCGAGCGCAGCCCAGCATAGCGCAGCCCAGCGTAGCGCAGCCCAGCTCGGCGACACTTCCCACACTGCCCACGACATCCACCTCCAGTTTCGAAACATGGATCAACCTAAAGACCGATAAACTCCGATGTTATTTCTGAACATCGCTGTTTTGTGTTTAATGCTTTTATGTTTTCCCATGTTTTGTTTGTGAATGAAATAAGTTCTAAAATCATAATTTGGTATAAGTTAAAATACGAAACAATAACAGGTGATACCACAGATAGTGGATGAGTTCGAAACGAACGCTGTTTATACCACATCTCTCGAGCACACAAGCTACCCAAAAAGGTGACTCCGATTCCCTGGTATTTCCTGCGCATTTCCGCGTATTTCGCATGCGGAGATGTAGCTACGACAAGCGCAGTGGGCGTAGGCTCTCCCCCCTCCTTCCGCATCTTTCTACGGCCAATTTTAGCTCATCACACCTCCAGACACAACCATCAATCTTTCTTATTGTTTATTTCTTTTCTCAATTAAAACTAAATAATTAATTAATAAACTGCAGCTCTGAAATTACATTCTCCTACGTAAGTATTGGACGTAATTAAAGCACTTTTACAAACATCGGTTTCAAAACATCCATGGTGTGTGAGGGATTAATAACTCTCATGTTTTAATCTTAAGTATCAATGGTTGGTTGGTGATGTCGCATCATCAGTCGATATTGGGAGGGGGGGGACTTTGATTCGAGTGCATATACTACAATGTCGATGTGAAAACTGCATCATACAAATTAGCGGTGCAACAACAGCGCATACGCCTCGCTTTGTATCTACTATTTGCAATTTTCGGAAACTCAAGAGTTCATGAGGCTTCATGAGAAAACGAACCTCCACCATTTCTTAAGCATCCATCGAAAACCTTTTTTTTAAAATAGATTTTTTTGATAAAATGTTTTTTTTATATATTGATTAATTTCGAAAAGAAATTACAAGAAAATTACTAATTTCTAAGTAAATGTGCATGACTTATTTAAAAATCTGATTTTTTGTTAAGAGATTTTATTTAAAAAAACTTTGTCTTCAATATTGTTAACATTGATGTTATTTTTTTGCAATTTCCACAATTAAAAAGAGTTTACCGAAAAGGGGCCCAGCTCCACTTTGTTTTATGCCCTTCGTTACGTAGCATTGAGCGAAACACACATATTTTTGAAAAATTGAACATGATGGTATTCTAAGAGCTGGATTTCAAGAAATTTCATTAAGAAAGAATGTCTATTTTCAATATTCTAGGGAAGATGTCGAAAAAAATTTTAACTCTTGCGATTTTTTAAAACTCAGTGATTTCAGCGAAAACAAAACCTGCGCCATTTTCAGCGCCCTGTGTACATTTTAAATAGGTTTAAAGTAAAGCATCCAAAATCAAAACATCCGGTGCAAACTGGCAGGGCCTCAAGTTTGTTGAAATCGATCAGGAACTATCAATTTGACAGGAAATCGTCTGAACGGTCTGGGAGCCAGCGGTGACCACAGACAGACACGTTTTGCAGTCAATCGACTTTTCTGTATCAAGGATCCAGAAAACTTGCATTCTGACTAAACAACATTTTAGAGGAAGTATTATACTATATATCTGTAGGAACAATATGTATCCACTTTTTCGTTACAATATCCATACAATAACAGTTTCTGCGTCAAAAAATCGGCGATTTCTGCCAAACGACTACAACACTCCCTTTAAATAAGTAAATTAAATAAATTGACTATTAAATACCTTTACTATTTTGTAGTAAGGCAAGAAAGTAACAATGATGGAAAAGAAAATGAAGTAACTGTTCCAAAGGCTCACTCGTGACCCATCTCCAAAAATGCAGATGTCAAATTGTCCCATAAAAAATGATATTTGCATTTTTGTTGCTCGTCTGCCCTTGGTTTTGTCGGCAGAATTTCGCACAAAGGCCTCGACCAAAATGGTCCCCGCCGCCTTGACTGCCTGCAGCTAGAGGAGGGCTTCTTTTTGCGGGAAACGAGAGCAAGGTGGCGCGGTACGGAGGGGAGAGGGGAGAAACGAGGCGCGGCGTCGAAGGGCTGGAGTTGCGTGAGGGCGCGCGGCCGGCGGCTGCGAGGGCGGCGGGACGCGGTAAAGGCGAAGGCGCCGACACGCGCGTGCCAGCTGCGCGCGAAACGCCCCCCCCCCTCCCCACGGGCAAGCTCATTGCGCCCGCAGCG
>BOPP01000115.1:2987052-3023433 GCA_017312745.1 Gryllus bimaculatus
GAATTTCGCGGAATGGGGTTGAGGCGGCGGCGAGGCAAGCGGGCGGGCGGGCGCCGAGCGAGTGGGCAGCCGCCTCTCGGCCGGGCAGGGGGCAGCGCGCGGACAGACAATGGCAGGCGGCGCCGCCGCTGTCGCTCCCTTCCCCGACAAAGCGCGGAAGCCAGCCGCCCCGCTCCCGCCAGATCCGTGCCTCGCCCGTCCCTACACCGTCCCATCGCCAGCCCGCCGCGCGGCGCCCAACTAGTCCGAGCGGCCGCCGGCGTCGCCAGCTGCGGAAACCCGTTCCGCCGGCGGGTGCGCGCGGCCCAACCCTACCGCCAGCAGCGGCCCCGCAAGCGACCTAATTACCGGCGGCCAAGCTTTCGCGGGCGGACTGTACAGCAGCTGACGACCAGCTGGGCGGAGCACGAGAGAGGGGAACCGGCTGGAGCACTACGAAGGGATTGAGTGCAACCATAGCTCCGGCGGGCTGTGGAGCAAAGCAGAGGCGAAGAGAGACCCACACGAGAGGGAAGAGAAATCCGGAGAGTCCGAGATTCAGATCCACCCCGACGCGCCGGCCGCGCCCGCGAGGAGGCCCAAGAGAACGGCTTTCGGAGGGCATCGCCGCCGGCATCCTAGGGCATCGCAGGCATCGTGGGACGTCGCCGGCGTGGCGAGCCATACGGAGGCATCCCGGGCGGAAAAAAGAGGGCAGCCAGTCGGGATGGCGGTGGACGAGCCTGCGGCCGCGTTGCCGCGTCGCCGCTTCTTTTCGCCCGGCGCGACGCTGAACCCGCTCGCCCGCAGCGCCGGCAAACACGGCCGCCACCGGCCCCTGCCGCGCGCCCCGGCGCGGTCACGCGTTCGAAACCCCGGTCGCGGATGCGGTGGCGAGGGCGGCACGAGGCGACGTTGCCGGCCTGCCGGCTTGTCAGCTGAGGGCGGACGCGAGGGCGAAAGCGTTTCGGGGGGGGGGGGGAGCCTCAATTAGCAGGCGTCGCAGCTGCGCGGGGGGGGAGGGGGAGGGGAGCCCCCCACGCCGCGCGGCGTCACCCGTCGCGGGTTGCCGCGCGGGCCGCCCTTCCAGCCCGCGAGACAAAGGGCCGTCGCGCAGCGCAAGCAACGTCGGCCTGCCCAGCCCCCGGCCCCACCCCCGCGGTGGCCCGCATTCATTACCCTCACCTTGTTCCGACCTCAGATGACTGACGTACAAGCTCCTACCTACAATTCGCCCCTTCCCCTCACCCCTTCCCTGCCGGCGTGGTGTAGTTACTGCGTGGCGCTCCTCCGGACGGCTGGTCAATGTTATTGTTCGCGATGACTGCTAGGAGGGCGCCAGGCGCACTCAATGCCATATTACCGACGGACTGCCACTTCCCTTTTCTCTTTTTCAGCCTTCAGAAACTGAACGTATGCAACTACGTCGCATCGGGGTCTTTACAAACAAAAAAGGCAAGTAGAGGCTTACAAACAAAAAATGGTTTTGTACGATGGATCATTCGGAAAAAGAAATACTCACCTCGATTATTTCTTTTTTTATATTTGTTAGGAAAATTGAAAATCATCCTTCCGCTATTATATTGAAGGTACTCTAGTCTCTGACCAATCATAACGAACACCTACTACAATTCTTATGAAAATGTTTTTTTTGTTGTTTTTATATTCTTAGTTTATTTAATTATAAATTTCCAAACACGACTATTAACGTCTCGAACCATTTCTTACCTGGATATTACAATAATATGCAAACTCTTTCGATATTTAAATTTATGGTCCCTTTCTGGACAGATACTACTGCATCCCACGAAATAAAACAGCCACATCTTTCTATATTTTGATTGTCCATTTTTGTCTTTTCCTGCAATGAGAACATGTTTGGGTTACTTTTTATTCTCATCATTCCCTGTCATGTTCTTAAAGTACAGCATGCGAGAATACTCCGTGAAAAAAAAAGTTTAATAGCACATTTTTTTTTAAAGATATTCTATAGCATTTCATAAAATTCTTCACTTTTTTATAAGACAATTTATAACTTTATTTATGCATAAAGCTGAATAGTTACATATTGGTTTGGTCTTCAGTATAAAAAACCATATTTATCGCGACGTTTCGGAGTCACCTTTATCTTCTGACTACAAATTAGTGAGCAACAAATATGCGTGAACAATGCAATATTATATCAATATATATTATATATAATATAAATAATACAATATATATAGTATTATGCAAGGCTTTTAAAAGAAAACATAAAATATCACATCATTAAAAATAAATATATTAAACTCACTAACATAAAGTCCACAGTGCATTACATAACATTGCGTCACTTCCATATTAATTAATTTACAATTTCATCCTGTGTGACATAAATAAAAGATCTAATTTGGTCTATAACAAGTGAAGCATTAATGGAATTTAATACATACTAAGAGACAACTTCCTGTATTTCATATTAATAATTCGATAAACATTTGCAGAGCATTGGAAACAGATCGCCATGGAAGCCAAGACGATTAAAGTTGTGCTCCAATTCAAGTGCTAACCTTGTCAGGTTTGAACTCCGCCCTGATCACAAATGGGTTTCACACTCTTTGTGTGTAGAAGAAACGAGAAGGACCGGGCGTCCCTTGCATAGAATTGAGGAGCCCGAATGTAGGCTAGCCTAATTGTATTGCTTCTGAATGCACATCTTCCCGGTGGAAGATCGTGACAGGGCTAATGTGACCGAGAAAAGAAGATTACTCCTCATGAAAATTGAACACGAACGTCAACAGATTCTGCATGGGCTTTAACGGATGTTACCTTTCGAACGAACATCCGTTAGTTATGAAAACCACGATTTGATGCCGACATTTTTACTCGATTACCCCTATCGAACCCAGAACGACATATCTGAGCGTCAATTTCGACGAGTCTTAACAAATCCGGCATTTCAAATTACATAATTTTTAACCCACAGAAATGTTATTTCCCTTAAACATTAGGTGATTTTGCTGTATCTTATAAGCCAACTGAAGCACTTATAGTGTACAACTAGAGCCACTATATTTTACTTCACATTCATTCTGTCCATTTTAACGGGAAAAGGGAAGAAAAACGAGCTTAGTATTATAATAGTGATTGAACAATCAATTAGAATTTTGCTATATTCATTTTTTTTATCCGCCGTACCCCCAAATTACAGTTAATGCATGATATTAATACAGCAAATTATATACCGATGCTGCGAATGTTAGAATACGGACAATAGTTATTCATATTTCTAATTGGAACCTGAGACTCTTGCCGTATTAAGTCCTATCGCTGTAACAATTACTGCATTCTTTGAAGCCTTCACATCCCTAAACGTCGTCTTTATTCTTAAATATTAAAACAAACATTTTTTCTCGGGACAAATATCCTGCGAATGCTATCCTTTTCTTTTCCAAACTTTTTTATTTTAAAATGTCTCCTAAGCTAGAATATTCATATCTGATCTATTGTTCCATAAATTATACGCCAAATAAACGGTATACAAGCCTTAACCCACCAGTCTCCTGTTGACATTATGACAGCATTACGTGAGTAACAATCGTTTACCCCATAACCACATGGTCGCAGGAGCTGCGGGGCTCGAAAACAGCGCCATTTGGAGGGCGTGGGCCGAGGACGTCTCTCGATTATTCGGTCATATCGGGCGCATGGCTGCGTTAACTGAAAGCCAGCATATTGTATGTCTCTGCAGGCAAATGACCGGGAGGACCTGCAATGGAGTCCTGGCGGTGGAACATTTTTTGACACTATCTGAAATGGCTAGGTCGAACTGAGCCGGTCTGGACGAGCTTGCAAGAGTCTCTGATCTGTAGTTTTACGTAGTTCTGCCAATCAGTTACCCGCGTGAATGGCCGAAAATGTAACCTAACAAAACGGACCAACGCAACGCGCGCGATCGTTTTACTTCTCCATCAATTGTCCACTACCCTTCCATTTACTACTATTATTAAAACTTTAACATGCACTGACACTTAACAAGCATTCATGTCAAAATACCAGACGGCGAGCTTGAGCTGTCCCTACTTGGAACGGCCCCCGGTGTTGGGAAGATACTGGAGAGGAAAAATCGGCTAATCCCACGTGTATGTCGGCGCTAATCCCACCATGCCGGTGCGGAGAACAATGCTGCCCACTTCCCAGGGTTAAAAGATAATTACACTAACGGACCAATGATAATAGCAAATTGACGAGCCCGAAACCAATTCCAGCAAGCAGCAAGGGATTCGTCACTCGCCTCAACAAACACTTTCAACCATTCTCGTCAGTCTATGCCATTTCTTGATGTGACATTCGTGCAGGCCTTTGATGTAGTCGGTTATCAATAATGCGCCTGCTCACGGGTATAGCGCTTCATCGCAGATCCTACTAGTCGCTGGATAATCTGAGAGTGCATGCAAAGGACTGTGCTGCAACAATCGTCCTGTCCCGCAGGGTGATAGTACATCAAAGTCTTGCAGACCCTTCCCGCCGACGGCATTTCCACCTTTTGGCCACCAAACGGTTCCAAAACCCGTGCCAATGGAAGCATCTGTAAAACGAACCAAATGCTACGCGATGCGCACAAGCGGACCACAGCCTTAAAGCTTCTCAGGTGTCCCCTTCGAGTGACATGAAGTAAGAATCTCCCTTCCTGTCTGGAGAACTGTGGACTCCCCAAACACGCTACCCCTGAAGCACAGGCGCGCCATGGCAGCCATACCCCCGCCCTTTGAAAGTTTTGAAAAGGGGCCCGGTAGTCCATAATAAATCATTTACTACCGTAAATAAGTTCAATTTCTGATTTCACCATCTTCTAAACCTGACAATTGAGGGAATTTTTGTATGCGACAGGCCATTTGGACATACTGTAAAGCTTCAAAAATGAAATCAATTGTATTTACTTGTTGTAAACCTGTATTCAATTGTATTTATCGTAAACCGAATTCAATTGTAATTTATTTGTTAATTGAATATGTTTTATTTAGTTACTGTACACATGACGCTGAAAGAAAACAACGTTAAGAATGAGTGCTCAGAAATGTTACTTGGCCTTTCTTCTTCTTTTAGGCTGTGGCACGCTTTCAGCCCAGAAAGATGTAAAACAAAAAAGACTGAAAGGACGCCCTATTAAGCGGCGACACTGGGCGAAAACACTTTCGTCTCCGTCCAGGCGTGGAGGTACAGTACGTCCCCGCAAGTTTGTATTTACCGCGCCAATTGAAAACAAATCTATCAATTCTGGGCACAACTAGTCCTTAATTTAATCGTGAACTTAAAAAATTGCGAAGAACAGCACCAATTCCTCGCCCGCCAACTTTCTGTAAGTAAGATGTTTCCCAGGAGGTGACATTGCGAACATCTCTGCTAACGCGACGCCAATTCAGGTGGGTCTGTGAACTAAGTACGGGGTAAAAACCTATACTGAAATAGATAACGTATAATTAAAAACAAGTATTCAAAACTAGTGGATGATGAACTACTGCAACGCAAAACTCGTCAGCGAATTGAAACTGCACATTACATGTTAATTGCGTCTAGAGCATAGACATCCAGAATGTGCTATTTCGAATAGGATTTTTATTGATAGTAAACAATGGCAGTGCCTCTTCTTGAAAACTTTTTTATGACCCTCTACTTCCAATACGTTATAGAGACGGGCTTAATATTGCGTGATTTATTTCAAAAAAATCCCCTAATACTGATATTTCAAAACGTTAGTTCCCGCCAAAATCCCATAAATGTTAAGTAGGTACACTGCTTGAAAGCCTATTCGAGGTGGTTCAAGCGCGGCGTTTCCGGGATATTGCATCTGTAGCAACTAGCATAGCTACTTAAATTACTACCGCTTCATACCGACTGACCAGTACAGATGCCCAAAGCAGCTATAACGGATTTCAAAAGAAAGGATAATTAAGATATCGCCTCTTCCGCTCAGGCCACCCACGGGCCCCGACGCGACGTTCTGCCGTGTTGATTCGCCGCCGCCGCGCGCAAGTGTGGCCAACGCCGGGCGCGCCGGCATCGTGACGCGGCTGGCGCTCGTGCGCGCGCCGCGTTTTGGCGTGGGCGTGGCGTTGCTGCGCCGTGCCGTTCCAGCCGCAAAACGCTCCCTGCGCAGCGGTGCTGCGCTTGCGCGTTTGTTTGTTGTTCCGGCGCGCCGCGTTTTTCATCAACAGCCCGCTAGCAAAGCAATGTTTTGCTGGATGGAAACTGGCGCGACTGCGGCAGCGAGTGAAAAACCGCCAGAGCCAATGTTAAATAGTACATGGACGATTGTACGAACACCGCGGACGAGACCGCGGGCGCAAGCGCGTATGACGCGCAGCGCAAGCGGCGGACCCACAAGAAACATCCACGACTAGACGCGATAAAATATGCATCGACACGTCGACAAGCGTCCACGACGAAGTGCTTTATGCAAACAACGCAAGAGCACGAACAAGCGAGAAATACCACGCTTAATTTGTCCCAATATTCTGTTCGCCATTTCCTAGGAACTCATATCCGAGAGGGGTATTCATTACAGGGCACTGTTTTCTCCAATACAGAGAAACTTAGCATTGCGGCATTGGTAGCCTCATTAGTTTATCCTGGATAAAAAAGTTGTAATAAAATTTTATTCCTGGGAAGACTTGCAGGAGGCGTTTTCACAAAGAAAACTACCAGCTGCCTATTCGGCCTGTATAAACGTATAGCTGTTGCAGGGTAGGAAAAGCAATAGAATGTTGACTAACACGCAAACCCTTATATGCGAAAACTCGCTAAAAAACTTAAATCCCCACTACTCTGGTACATTAAAAAGAAATATGAGCTAGTATCGCCCCTCATGAGTGATACAACAAGGATTCAATACTGCACATGGATCCCTTAAGCCTGACTTTTTCTAGATCTTTGTTACAACACTGAAAATGCTAATATTAAATTATACTCAAGAGAGAGTGGTTCAACGGACAGCGACTTGTTGGTGATAGCCAATTAAAGCCGTAGAATTATTTAGCTTATTGCGCGATACAAGCGATCGTGGGCACTTCGTGTGTTCATACGCTGTTTGTGCGGAACATTGGGTTTCAGCCGATTCGTAACAAAACCACTTCACATGTCGGAAGGGTCGAGAGCTTTGTTCTCAGCCTGGACAAGTACGCCTACCGGAGGATATTACTTCGGCAACTTTTCTTGAACGATGACCTTGATCCCCTCCCTTGTGCAATTAAACTTGTTAGGCAAAAAGCTCGCAGTGGGCACTGAATGACAACCTTCCAAGCATTAAAAACTTCGTTGGCGCGAAAACAGAAGCTAGTTCAAGCCAATTGCTTTCATAGTGCAGAACCCATGTTCAGGTTATTGTCAATATCGAAAAATGGCTGGGGTCAGGTCCAGGTCATTCAAGGGAGTACGTAAAACTCCCGAAAAAGGTTAAAACACAAGATGCAGTTTTGACTTTCATTTCACAGGGACGTTGTCATTACTTTAAATACTCTAGTGCGCCGAACTTTATAACTAATTCACCACTCACGCAAAAATCGGTCAAATCATCGCTTCAAGAAAAGTTGCCCGAGTAATACCTATGTGGGGAAAACCCCGCAAGCCGAAGTGTAGGTTGGTGACATTCAGTGAGGGAAGGAACACCAACTTTCCTTGATTTAAAACAAGACTACACTGATGGGACTGAATAACCATAGCAGTTAACGCGCCCCGGCAAACATAAATAACCAAATCTTTATACGAAACTTTATTCCACATCTGAAGTTGCTTGGATAGCAGACAAAATGTTACTTTGGGAATGAAAAAATAATAGCGCAGCAATCTGTAGCTTATAACGCACTTTTATTTCAAAGATGCCCTTCGGTAGATTCTGTTGGCGGTTGTCAGCGATCGGTGGGTAATGCCACTAAGTACTGCAAAAAACAATTCACACCAGCAAAATAAATTCAAACCGGGCACGCGCTATTGCAGGTGTTCAAATATTGTATGATGAAGAAATTTTCCGTGCGAACAAATCGATAAAAGACGCCCTTTGAACTCACAATGGCGGTACGACAACACGCACCTTCACCACTAGCCCAGAACACTCACACAAGCAGTCGTTATCGTACGAAAAATTCAAGCACCCCCAAGAGGAAAAAACGCAACTGATTGCTACAACGGGGTCTTTTCCCAAATCCGCTTGCTTTCTTTTGATTTACTTTATTATTTTCGTCAAAAAAACAAGTTAAAACCTCTGTTGGAACGCGTGGGGAACGAGTATAATCTGCCACAAGTTTAGTGGATGGTGTTATTGGCACCGTGCGCCTTGTCAATGAAGTACTCATATTTTCAATGATATTTTATAAACTGGCCAGGCCTTTAGCTCGTAAAGAAGCTTATGTGTTAAGTATATTACATACCATATCTATTATACATATATTTACATTTTTTTTAATAAAAAACATTATTTTTACCATTAGGCGATATTCTTCAAAAACATGAGGAGATGAGAGTTCGTGCCTTTTCCTATTTTCATCTCAGCTTCCCCCTCGTTTTTCGACCCTCTCTTTCAATTTCCCATTCTGGTCACTAAAAAAATAATGGGGGCATTTCCAGCAGGCCATCTGGGAACCGTTTCCCACCCCCCCAGGAATGCAACCGACTTCCGGACTGCGGAGAAAAGGCAGTGGTAACATCCATAAAATCCCTCTTCCCTTTACCTTTTCCAACTTTAATTTTAACCCATAGTTAAAAACGCATAAAAAGTTACCAAAAAAAAACCAAAAAGTTGGAGGTTTTGGACAAAAAAAAAACATTTCAAAAACCTTAGGAAAAATTGTCCCCCGTTGGGAGTTTAAAATAGGGGGGACCCCAAAAAAACCCCCCCGGGGGGGTTTTAATTTTTTGAAACCCCCCCCCCCCACTTTTTTTTGAAAAAGCTTTTACCATTTAAGGGGAATATTTTTAATTTTTAATTAACCTTGCTTTTACCCAAAAAAAAAATTTTTTAACGCTATATTCATAACTCTTACTTCTATCACGGCTAGTAAATGGAATCTCTCTGGAACCCGTTCCGAGGCCGGGCGCGCGGCCCAACCCTACCGCCAGCAGCTGCCCCGCAGCGACCTAATTACGGCGCCAAGCTTTCGGGGCGGACTGTACAGCAGCTGACGACCAGCTGGGGCGGAGCACGAGAGAGGGGGAACCGGCTGGAGCACTACGAGAGGATGTGAGTGCAACCATAGCTCCGGCGGGCTGTGGAGGCAAAGCAGAGGCGAAGAGACCCACACGAGAGGGAAGGAAATCGGAGAGTCGAGATTCAGATCCACCCCGACGCGCCGGCGCGCCGCGAGGAGCCCAAGAGAACGGCTATCGGAGGCAGTCGCGCGGCAGTCTAGCTTTGGGTTTTTTTTTTTTGTTATTTTTTTGTGGGTTTTACGGAGTCATCGCAGGCATCGTGGGACGTCGCCGGCGTGGGCAGCCATACGGAGGCATCCCGGGCGGAAAAAAGAGGGCAGCAGTCGGGATGGCGGTGGACGAGCCTGCGGCCGCGTTGCCGCGTCGCCGCTCTTTTCGCCCGCGCGACGCGGAACCCGCTCGCCCGCAGCGCCGGCAACACGGCCGCCACCGGCCCCTGCCGCGGGCCCCGGCGCGGTCACGACGTTCGAAACCCCGGTCGCGGATGCCGGCGAGGGCGGCACGAGGCGACTTTGCCGGCCTGCCGGCTTGTCAGTGTGAGGGCGGACGCGAGGGCGAAGCGTTTCGGGGGGGGGGGGGAGCCTCAATGCAGGCGTCGCAGCTGCGCGGGGGGGGGAGGGGGAGGGGAGCCCCCACGCCGCGCGGCGTCACCCGTCGCGGGTATGCGCGCGCCGGGCGCGCCTTCCAGCCGCGAGAGACAAAGGGCCGTCGCGCGAGCGGCGCAACGTCGCGGCTGGGGCCCGGCCCCGGCCCCACCCCCCGCCGGTGGCCCGCATTCATTACCCTCACCTTGTTCCGACCTCAGATGACGACGCTACAAGCTCCTACCTACAATTCCCCCTTCCCCTCACCCCTTCCCTGCCGGTGGTGTAGTTACTCGTGTCGCTCCTCCGGACGATTCAATGCTGGTCAATGTTATTGTTCGCGATGACGCTAGGAGGGCGCCAGGCGCACTCAATGCCATATTACCGACGGACTGCCACTTCCCTTTTTTTCTTTTTCTTCAGCCTTCAGAACTGAACGTATGCAACTACGTCGCATTCGGGTCTTACAAACAAAAAAGGCAAGTAGAGGCTTACAAACAAAAAAAATGGTTTGTATCGAGGATCATTCGGAAAAGAAATTACTCACGTTCGATTATTTCTTTTTTTATATTTGTTAGGAAATTGAAAATCATCCTTCCGCTATTATATTGAAGGTACTCTGTCTCTGACCAATCATAACGAACACCTACTACAATTCTTATGAAATGTTTTTTTGTTGTTGTTTATATTCTTAGTTTATTTAATTATAAATTTCCAAACACGACTATTAATTCGTTCGAACCATTTCTTACCTGGATATTACAATAATATGCAAACTCTTCCGATAATTAAATTTATGGTCCCTTTCTGGACAGATACTACTGCATCCCACGAAATAAAACAGCACATTTTCTATATTTTGATTCCATTTTTGTCTTTTCTTGCAAGGAGAAATGTTGGGTACTTTTTATTCTCATCATCCCTGTCATGTTCTTAAAGTACAGCATGCGAGAATACTCCGTGAAAAAAAAAGTTTAAATAGCACATTTTTTAAAGATATTCTATACATTTCATAAAATTCTTCACTTTTTATAGACAATTTAGAACTTTATTTATGCATAAAGCTAATAGTTACATATTGGTTTGTCTTCATATAAAAAACATATTATCGCGACGTTTCGGAGTCACCTTTATCTTCTGACTACAAATTAGTGAGCAACAATATTGTGAACAATGCAATATTATATCAATATATATTATATATAATATAAATAATATAATATATAATATATTATGCAAGCTTTTAAAAAAACCATAAATATCACATCATTAAAAATATATATTAAACTCACTAACATAAAGTCCACAGTGCATTACATACATTGGTCACTTCCATATTAATTAATTTACATTCATCCAGGTGACATAAATAAAGATCTAAGTTGTCTATAACAAGTGAAGCATTACATGGAATTTAATACATACTAAGAGACAACTTCCTGTATTTCATATTAATAATTCGATAACATTTGCAGAGCATTGGAAACAGGTCGCCATGGAAGGCCAAGACGATTAAAGTGTGCTCCAATTCAGTGCTACTTGTCACGGGTTTGAACTCCGCCCTGATCACAAATGTTGTCTTTGTGTGTAGAAGAAACGAGAAGGACCTGGCGTCCTTTGGCATAGAATTGAGGAGCCTGAATGTAGGCTAGTCAAGTGTATGCTTCTGGAATCACATCTCCGGTGTGAAGGCTAATGTGACGAGAAAAAAGAGATTATCTCCTCATGAAAATTGAACACAACGTCTAACAGATTCTGCAGGCGTTAACGGATGTACCTTTCGACGACATCCGTTTAGTTATGATACACGATTTGATGCGACATTTTTATCGATACCCCTATCGACCCAGAACGACATATCTGAGCGTCAATTTCGACGAGTCTTAACAATCGGCATTTCAAATACATAATTTTTAACCCACAGAAATGGTATATTTCCCTTAACATTAGGTGATTTTGCTGTATCTTATAAGCCAACTGAGCACTTATAGTGTACAACTGAGCACATATTTTACTCACATCATCTTCCATTTTAAACGGAAAAGGGAAGAAAAACGAGCTTAGTGTTATAATATGATTGTAACAATCAATTAAATTTTGCATTATTCATTTTTTTATCGGTACCCAAATTAGAGTTAATGCTATGATATTAACATATCAAATTATATACCGATGCTGCGAATGTAGAATACGACAATATTGATTCATATTCTAATTGGAAACCTTAGACTCTGCCGCTATAGTCCTATCGTGTTACAATACTGCATTCTTGAAGCCTTCACATCCCTAAACGTCGTCTTTATTCTTAAATATAAAACAAACATTTTTTCTCGACACTATCCTGCGAATGCTATCCTTTCTTTTCCAAACTTTTTTATTTAAAAATGTCTCCTAGTAGAATATCATATCTGATCTATTGTCCCATAAATTATACGCCAAATACGGTATCAAGCCTTAACCCACCACTCTCCTGTTGACATTATACAGCATACCGTGAGTACAATCATACCCCATAACCACATGGTCGCAGGGAGCTGCGGGGCTCGAAACAGCGCCATTTGGCGTGGGCCGAGACGTCTCCTCGGATTATTCGGTCATCGGCGCATGGGCTGCGTTAACTGAAAGCCAGCATTATTGTTGTCTCTGCAGCAAATGACCGGGAGGACCTGGCAATGGAGTCCTGGCGGTGGAACATTTTTGACACTATCTGAAATGGCTAGGTCGAACTGAGCCGGTGTCTGGACGAGCTGCAGAGTCCTCTGATCTGTAGTTTTACGTAGTTCTGCCAATCAGTAGCCGGTGAATGCCGAAAATGTAACCTAACAAACGGACCACGCAACGCGCGCGATCTTTACTTCTCCATCATTGTCACTACCTCTCATTTACACAATTATAAACTTACATGCACTACACTAACAAGCATTCATGTCAAAATACCAGACGGGAGCTTGAGCTTGTCCCTACTGGAACGGCACCCCGGTGTTGGAGATACCTGGAGAGGAAAATCGCTAATCCCACGTGTATGTCGGCGCTGGATCCCACCATGCCGTGGGAGAACAATGCTGCCACTTCCAGGGTTAAAAGATTAATTACACTAACGGGACCAATGATCATAGCAATTGACGAGCCCGGAAACCAATCCAGCAAGCAGAAGGGGATTCGTCACTCGCTCAACACCACTTTCAACCATTCGTCAGTCTATGCCATTCTGGTGTGACATCATTGCAGGCCTTTGCTGTAGTCGGTTATCAATAATGCGCCTGCTCACGGGATGGTTCATCGCAGATCCTACTAGTCGCTGGATATCTGAGAGTGATGCAAAGACTGTGCAACAATCGTCCTGTCCTCGCAGGGTGAAGTAAATCCAAGTCTTGCAGACCCTTCCCGCCGACGATGTCCACCTTTTGGCACCAACTGGTTCCAAAACCGTGCAATGGAAGCATCTGTACGAACCAAATGCTACGCGATGCGCACAAGCGACCAACAGCTTAAAGCTCGCTGAGGTGTCAGCCCTTCGGTGCATGAAGTAAGGAATCTCCCTTCCTGTCTGGAGAACTGTGGACTCCCCAACACGCTACCCCTGAAGCACAGGCGCGCCATAGAGGCCATACCCCCCCCCCCTGAAAGTGTTGAAAGGGGCCCGGTAGACCATAATAAATCATTTTACTTCCGTAAATAAGTTCAATTTCTTATTTCACCATCTTCTAACCTGACAATTTGGGGAATTTTTGTTCGACAGGCCATTTGGCATACTGTAAATGCTTCAAAATGAAATCAATTGTATTTACTTGTAAACCTGTATTCAATTGTATTTATTCGCAAACCTGAATTCAATTGTATTTATTTGTTAATTGAATGTTTTATTTATTTACTAGTACAACATGACGTGAAAGAAAACAACGTTAAGAATGAGTGCTTACAAATGTACTTGCCTTTCTGTTTTAGGCTGTGCACGCTTCAGCCCAGAAGATGTAAACAAAAAAGACTGACAGGACGCCCTATTAAGGCGGCTACACTGGGCGAAACACCTCTCCGTCCAGGCGTGGAGGTACAGTACGTCCCCGCAAGTGTATTTACTCGCCAATTTTGAAACAAATCTATCAATTCTGGGCACAACTAGTCCTTAATTTAATCGTGAACTTAAAAAATGCGAAGAACAGCACCAATCCTTCGCCCGCCAACTTTCTGAAGTAAGATGTTCCCAGGAGGTGACATGCGAACATCTCTGCTAACGCGACGCCAATTCAGGTGGTCTGTGAACTAGTACGGGGTAAAACCTATACTGAAATAGATAACGTATAATTAAAACAAGTATTCAAAACTAGTGGATATGAACTACTGCAACGCAAACTCGTCGGGATTGAAACTGCACTATTACATGTAATTGCGGTAGAGCATAGACATTCCAGATGTGCTATTTCGAATAGGATTTTTATTGAAGTAACAATGCAGGCTCTTCTTGAAAACTTTTTTATGACCCTCTTACTTCCATACGTATAGAGACCGGGCTTAATATTGGTGATTTATTTTCAAAAAATCCCCTAGATACTGATATTTCAAAACGGTAGTTCCGCCAAAATCCCATAAATGTTAAGTAGTACACTGTGAAAGCCTATTCGAGGTGGTTCAGCGCGGCGTTCCGTGATATTGCATCTGTAGAACTAGCATAGCTACTTAAATTACTACCGCTTCATTACCGACTGACCAGTACAGATGCCAAAGCAGCTAATAACGGATTCAAAAGAAAGGATAATTGAAGAATCGCCTCTTCCGTCAGCCACCCACCGGGCCCCGCGCGACGTTCTGCGTGTTGAGGCCGCGGCCGCGCGCAATGTGGCAACGCCGGGCGCGCGGCGTGACGCGGCGTGGCGCGGCGTGGCGTGGCGTGCTGCGCCGTGCCGTTCCAGCCGCAAACGCTCCCTGCGCAGCGGTGCTGCGCTTGCGCGTTTGTTTGTTGTTCCGCGCGCCGCGTTTTTCTCAACAGCCCCGCTAGAGCAATGTTTGCTGGATTGGAACTGGCGCGACTGCGGCAGCGAGTGAAACCGCCAGAACCAATGTAAATAGTACATGGACGATACGAACACCGCGGACGAGACGCGCGGGCGCAAGCGCGTATGAGCGCAGCGCAAGCGGCGACCCACAAGAACATCGACGACTAGACGCGATAAATATGCATCGCACGTCGACAAGGTCCCACGACGAATGCTTTATGCAAACAACGCAAGAGCACGAAACAAGCGAGAATACCACGCTAATTTGTCCCCAATATTCTGTTCGCCATTCCTAGGAACTCATAACCGAGAGGGGTATCATACAGGGCACTTTTCTCAATACAGAAGAAACTTAGCATGCGGCTGGTAGCCTCATAGTTTATCCTGATAAAAAAGTATAATAAAATTTATTCCTTGGGCAAGGATGCAGGAGGCGTTTTCACAAAGAAAATCTACCAGCTGCCTATTCGGCCTGTATAAACGATAGCTTTGGCAGGGTAGAAAGCAATAGAATGTTGACTACACGCAAACCCTTATATGCGAAAACTCGTAAAAAACTTAAATCACTACTCTGGTACATTAAAAAGAATATGAGCGTAGTATCGCCCCTCATGAGTGATACACAAGGATTCATATGCACATGGATCCCTTAAGCCTGACGTTTCTAGATCTTTGTGTACAAACTGAAAATGTAATTATTAAATTTACCTCAAGAGAGAGGTCAACGGACAGCGACGTTTGGTGAGTAGCAATAGAGCCGTAGATTATTTAGTTATTGGCGATACAAGCGATCGCGGGCACTTCGTGTGTTCATACGCTGTTGTGGGAACATTGGGTTCAGCCGATTCGTAACAAACACTTCACAAGTCGGAAGTCGAGAGCTGTTCTCGGCTTGACAAGTAACCTACCGGAGGGGATACCTATGTGGGGAAAACTCCGCAAGCCGAAGTGTAGGTTGGTGACATTCAGTGAGGGAAGAACACCAACTTCCTTGATAAAAACAAGCACTACACTGATGGGACTAATAACCATAGCAGTTAACGCGCCCGGAAACATGAAATAACCAATCTTTATACGAAACTTTATTCCACATCTGAAGTTTGTTGGATAGAGTACAAATGTACTTTGGGAATGAAAAAATAATAGCGCAGATCTGTAGCTTATAACGCACTTTTATTCAAGATGCCCTTCGGTAGATCTGTTTGGGTTGTCAGCGATCGGTGGGTAATGGCCACTAAGTACTGCACAAAAACAATTCACACCAGCAAAATAAATTCAAACCGGCACGCGCTATTGCAGGTGTTCAAGAGTATGTATGATGAAGAAATTTCGTGCGAACACAATCGATAAAGACGCCCTTGAACGCACAATGGGTACGACAACACGCCACCCTCACCACTAGCCAGAACACTCACACAGCAGTCGTTATGTACGAAAATTCAGCACCCCCAAGAGAAAACGCAACTGATTGCTACAACGGGTCTTTCCCAAATCGCTTTCTTTCTTTTGATTTAACTTTATTTATTTTCGTCAAAAAACAGTAAAACCTCTGTGACGCGTGGGGAACGAGTATAATCTGCACAAGTTTTAGTGGATGGTGTTATGGCACCGTCGCCTTGTCAATGAAGTACTCATATATTTCAATGATTATTTTATTAACTGCAGGCCTTAGCTCGTAAAGAGCTATTGTGTTAAAGTATATACATACATATCTATATACATATATACATTTTAATAAAAACATTATTTTACATTAGGAGTCTTCAACAGGAGGAGATGAGAGTTCGTCCTTCCTATTTCATCTCCCAGCTTCCCTCGTTTTCGACCCTCCTCTCACTTCCCATCTGGTCACTAAAAAAATGGCATTTCCAGCAGCCATCTGGACCGTCCCACCCCCCAGGAATGCAACCGACTTCCGACTGCGGAGAAGCAGTCGTAACATCCATAATCCCTTCCCTACCTTTTCACTATACATAGTTAAACGCATAAAAGTACCAACAAAGTGAGGTTGACAACATTTCAAATCTAGAAATTTTCGCTGAGTAATAGACAACGTATTTGACCACTTGAAGTACATAGATATTTATTTTTAATTACTGCTACCAAAATAACGTATATCATAACTCTACTTCTATCACGGCTAGTAAATGGAGAGCTCAACAAAACCTGCGCTTAATAAAGCTGCATCAGAAGCAAATCAAGGGACCCTACCACAATTTGTTCAATGGAATTTCAAAATATTCGTAATTATTTCTATACATCAGATACGATTGAAACAAAATATTATTATTATTATTATTATTATTATTATTATTATTATTATTATTATTATTATTATTAATATTATTACTTGTGCAAGGGCCGCTACAGACCACGCAACACATTTCTCTCTCCGAGGCTCACTTGTATTCTATCCTGGAGAGATCAACGAGTGGAATTATAGAGATCTGCCTTTCGGCTGCATCCCTTGGTTAAGACAAAATTGTTAGCCTTGGGTATCAATTAGGGGGGATAGGATGATATTATTATTATTATTTAGAGCAATTACTGCATACAAATATTTTCTGTTACATGCCATTAAATAAATGATGTAAACAATTTCAACAGCGCCACGTCAATGTACTTCGTTTTCATTCAGTAATTCTAGTACTTACGTAGTAAAGATAAACTATTGTAATAAAGCGGCGAGAAACACATTTTTATCAGAAAATCTAGTTTTCTGGGTCCCTGACATCTACTAAGTGGATCATTCTTGTTCTTGCACGTAGTAAATAACTTCTAATATTGTGTGCACTCAGAATACACGTTTTGTGGATCCTTGATTATCGATTGTTCTTTGTGCAGAACACCCGTCAACAATAGCGCCTAAACCATTCTGACAATTTAAAATTATGACCGGAACGGTCGCACGAGATCTATTAAACAAATGTGTTGGAATAAAATAATAATAATAATAACAATAATAAGAATAAGAATAATAACAATAATAAGAATAAGAATAATAACAATAATAATAATAACAACAATAATAACAACGTCGGCCCCATGGCGCAGACGGTTGGGGCAACCGTGGTCTGCGCCGAAGAGGCTTGCAGGATCGAGTATTACGTTGACATGGTCGTATTTGTGTTCATCCCTTCAACCTTCATCATCATCCTATCATCTCATAATTCATATTTCAAATCGCAACAACTTTGTCGTAATGAGGGATACAGCTTAAAAATTACACCCGTTAATCTTGTAGTGTCATCAATAATGACTTATACGTCAATAATAATAATAATAATAATAATAATAATAATAATAACAATAATAACAGTAACAATAATACAAGACTTAAAACCTGACTAAATAGAGCCCATGTAACATTCGGAAAAACAATATCCTCCTTATCCAACAAAACAACTGATGAAGATCACTTTCCCGCACCAAGGAAGAGGTTTGAGAGCGCGTCCTCGTTGCCCAGCATCGAGCTGTACATCCTGTGTGTGTGTGTGTGTGTGTGTGTGTGTGTGTGTGTGTGTGTGTGTGTGTGTGTGCGCGCGCGTGCGCGCGCGCGCGCGCGCTATTAAACTTCACACAATGTAGAAGGATATGTTCCACAGAGAAGTCCGTCTTCCATGTGTCGCAAATGGCCTCGTATGAGGAAACCATGCGAAGTGGCAATGGGCGATCCGAAGTCGCGTTAACATTACGTCACCCCTAATACCACTAGACGAGGTAGGCCAGGGCTTTACATAATCCTTAATCGCCCTTAAATTAAAAGAATCCGTCTGCCGATTCTCAGTAAATCTGCTACTTCGATATGCACCTGCAGTAGCGCTACCAGATACATGGGGAGAAAATACGGAAAAACTCTATAACAAAGAATATTCACCCTCCTAGCGAAAAATGGAGACTAAAAATGAAGTCAAATGGGAGTGTAATGAGAATAATATCCAAGTAGTACGCAATTACATACTATTCCCTAAAAATGCTCAAACGACTTATTATTAGGGTCGGGAATTAATTGAGCTTAATACCAGAGAAATATGAAACTGTGTATGATCTAAAATATAAATACGTTAAAAATAAACATGAATTTCATATTTATTTCAATAAGTAGTACTAAGTACAACTTTTTGTTGATATTTTTATATAAAATAATTACAAAATGCACCTCAGAAACCCCTCAACAGCAGACATTTTTAAAATCTGTGCACATATCTAAAATAATGTCGAAGAATATTATAACACTACCTTCATTTCCCCGTCTCTAAAATTACGATCAAACCTCGGGGGTTCGTGCTGTTGGAGCATTTTATTTTCGACAGGTCGAACTACAAAGAGTTAGTGCTCAAACTGGACAGCGCAACCGCTTCATTGATTTATTGCGATTTCGGGCACGTCAACTATTATGGTTCTTAGTGCTTGTTTTTATGGCGAGAGATGGGGGTTGATCTTCCCCATTGGGTGGCGAGAACCGGCGCCGACCCACACGTCGACTCGCGGGACTTTCCCCAACCAGGGATCTCCCACCAGCAGGGCACCGCCCCAGCCGGGACAGGCTCTCTGCTCCCGACTGGTTTCTCGGCATGTGTAGTGTAGTGTAGTGTAGTGCAGGTGAATGTGTGTGTGAAGTAAGGAGGTGTAGTAAAGGTGTGTGAATAGAAAGGGGTAAGAATAGGACAAGGAAGAGGGAAGAAAGATGGCGTGCCGTCCGTGGACCGTTTGTTAGGGTACAGCTCAAGAATTCGCCTAGTGTTGATCGAAAAGACAACGGAAAACCACCGATCAGAACCGCTAGAATTCTCCTCCAGACAGCGACTGAAACCAACCTAGCTAACTAGCTAGAGTTGAAAAGCTTGTCACCTTCGGGATTTGAACCCTAGGACATCCCGATAAGAGGCATTGGAGTGACATCACTTGATGCACTGAGCCACCTACGCCAGACACAGCGTGTCCGCGTGGGCGGTGCGCTAAGCCTTCTTTGTCGCTTTCGAGTGTTTTGCCGTCCTCGCGCATTAATGGGTGACGTCAACGAACTGATTAGGGAGCTACGCTCCTTCTGTTTCAAATAAGGCTTTGTAGTGATTTATAGTGTTGTTTGTGTGTATCCCTTTCTCACGTGAGACACATTTCAAACTTTTTATTCTTGTGTTATTACAAATACGACAAATATTTGGGTTCTGGGGAAATTGGCCGAAATATGTCATTTTACCAAAATATATTAAAATGACTCTTTGCACAATAAAAATACATTTTTCTACACCACAATATCCGTATTTGTGATTAAATTGTTGTAAATTAACCCGCGGATCCACAAAAACATATGCCTTCGTAGCTCGTGGCTCAGAGCGGAGTCGCTCGCTTTTCACCAAGGAGGTCCGTCGATTCCGTCGAAGTTCATGTGAAATCTGTTCCCACAAAACGAGTCTCCCTAATCCCCACCCATGTCCTAATTCCTTCCCAATTGTGGCCGCTGGGCAGTGACGCAGGAGCGCATGTGAGAGGCGCGCACGCAGAGATGCTACCTGGCGGTCCTCTTCACGACTCCCGACACGACTTACAGACACACACTAGAATATAAAGTATAGTTCAACGGAGGATTAATCCATAAAAGCGTTGTATGCCAAGTTCTTGGCTTAAAGAACTGTTGTCACAGAAATAAACTGACAATGTTAAAAAAAAGCCTTGTCATTAAAATCCTAGCCATACATATGAAAGTTTACCCATCAAAAAAGTTATTTTACTCAACTATTTTCATTTACTGAGACATCTGCTGTGTAATGATATCACTGCTTTTGCTAGCCTTGACGCCTACCTCGTAAACACTGCACACGCAATTACATTGTTCTAACACTTCGAAGGAAGTTTCATATTATTTCCCATGGAAAACTAAAGACAACACAGAACGTCTGCAATCGTTCACTTTTACAAGCTGAATAAACGCAGTCTTTATTCATTTCCGCAGCATTTGCTCTTCTGCCACATTGTTCCAGAGAAGAAAGTTGAATCTCAACCGGTCGGTCAACGACGTGCATTCATAGCATCTCTGCTGAAGTCGCGAAACGTGGCCTGTTTCTTTCCTTCTTCTATATTACAGCTCTATCTGCAAGACGAAAAGACAATGCTTAGGCGGGGAATCGCACAAGTGGCAAATACGTTTCTATGAAAAATCCTAGCATTCAAATGAGCAGAAGCAGATAGTATAACATTTCGTTCGAAAACCCGTTAGACACTGCATGAAAAAATTGAGTAGAATCTCAAATACAATCTATTAACAAAATAAGAGTGGCTTCAACATTATTTTCTAATTGTTTTGGCTGTTCAACAACAGCCTTGTATTGTTCACTTAAGTTATTTGTTTTATCTTTTATCGTCTTAAGGTCTTTTATTATCACCCTTCCATCTTGATTTTGGCTTTCCCTTTGCCCTAGTTGCTATAGGCTTGTACCCTACGATTTCCTTTACCAACTTATCATTTTATAGATACGCCCGAAACTAATTTTATTACTGAGATGCACGTTTTCGTGAGCTTCCTTGTCTTTGACCAATGATCTTCAGAAGCCGGTGAAATTTGAGAAACTGAGATACAATCACAATATTATCTGCGAATGTTCGCTTACTAGCTTGACTTTACACTGTACCTTTCTCTCCAAAATGGTACTTTTATATTGGCGTTGTAATTTATTAGTATGTTTCTTTCTACTGTACATTCAGGAAGCGTAAATATAACGATTGATACGAATCAGAAGATAAAATCTAGTTGGAAAAGAGTTTATGAATGAGACATCAATCGCATCAGGTATTTTAAATGATTTTTCCGTGTGTAGTCACAGTAGATTCATTCTAAATTCTCAAAATGTGTATTAAAAAAGGCCATATGAATCCATTAAGGACTTTGATCGGCATTTCACTTAAGTAATGACATACCATTCTCGACAAATAACAAAAAAATACTTTGAAACGAAATGAGAAGCAACGAAAATTAATGGACTTTTTATACCATTATTGGATAAAGAACGATTCCCAAATAAATTAAAGACAACGAGAAAAGAAACTGACAGACGCTATCATTGCTTCATTGCGGACAGTTCGCAGCAAATTAAATAGAAGATATTAAACCGAACCATTTGTCAGTAAATGCAGTTTAACTTTAAACTAAATCAAAATTAACTCCGAATTTCCAAAATCTAATCTCACACCCAATTTTTCCTGGCCTATTAACGACGAGAATACGACAAACATTGAAGCAGAGCCGCAAAGCCGGAAGCCGTTGTTAATGGAAGGGAGATGAGTACGAATGTCGCAAACATTTCTTCGTTCATGTAATATAAACATAAAATTTTATGGAAAATAAATGTACTTAATTCACTAAAAAGAATTACCAGGACAGGGATTTAATCTTAAGTAAATATACACTAACAGAAAGGCATAGCAAAAATTCTATAATACAATTCGATGAAATCCATTACTTGTGGTTCGATAATATCGACATATCGTTCGGCAATGTCGAACTCTAATACATTACGAATTGAATGAAGTAACGAACCCTACAGAGGGGAAACTGCCGTCATTCCCCGCTATAATAGACGTACTCGGGTTTACCGCCCCCAACCCCGTTCCAACTACCCCATTCAGGCCCAACCCCAGCCGCGGCTCTGCCCCTCACCTCCCACCATCCACCCACCCACCCCGGCCGCACCGCGCGGGCACCACTGCGGCGGCGGCGGCGGCGGAGGCGGCAACGCATGACGCATGGCGCGTGACGCAGGAGGCGCTCGCTATCTCCTCGCGAAGCGGGGACGCGTTCCCGGGAGCAGCGTTTTGGCGGCGCGCCCAGCTGCGCCCGGCGGCCGTGAGAGCCCCACGCAGCCTTCGCACTCGGGAATTCCCTCCACCGCACGCACCAAAAACATTTTCTGCGCCCGACCGACGAGCGTACGAGCCTTACATAAACGCCCCGGACATGTCCCACCTCGCGCGCTGCGCAGTACAAAAGGTGAAGCGAATTTATAGAAACGTGCACTTTTTGTCTAAGCATCGTGAGTCATGCCGCTGAGACGAAAACGGCTCGTGAGTAAAAGAGCACACAATCCGCGCCTCTGAGCTTTCGTATTCGTGATCCCTACGCCCCTGCCCCTCTGCAAAACACGCTCTCCATTCCCCCCTTCTAATACACAATTCGGTTCTCATGAAGGGTACCGCGGGAAGTTTCCGATCGATATCGGAACTTCGTAAATCCATAGGGAGCTCGTGGTGAGTTCCGCATTACACAAAATATTTGTAAGGCGAATAAAAAATTTGATTTACAACATTCTGTAGGAAATCTGTTGTTATCCTTTCGTATACATGTTTTCGCCCTCAAAATATTCCCCAAATTCACAAAATATTTTCGATTGATGATATATTAGTGATTCGGGGTGTGACAACTGCTGTAAATAGTTCCGTAAGTATAGTAACGCGTGTGTGTATGTAAGGGGAAGATAGAAGGAAAGGGAAGGGAAGATCGCGCGCGGTCCGTGGCCCGTTTGTTAGGGTACTGCTCCGGCATTCACCAAGTATTGATCCGAGAAACCACGGAAAACTACAGATCAGAGCAACCGGCCGCTAGAAGTCTCCTCCATATAGCGAATGAATTCCACCTAGCTCCCTAGCTACTGTCTAATAGTTTCTATTTAACAAAAACGAACATTTCTGGTGAATAGATTTGGTCAACAATGCTCGACGCTAACATTTATTCTTAGTTCCACGAATGTTACTAAAGTGATGGAAGTAGGAAGTCCGGGGCTCAAGAAAACGTGCGAGTATAATCAACACGTCTTTTCTTCGTTTATTATATTCAATACACAGTGACATAGTTACGAACAATATGAAATATTTAATCGCGGACAGCCCTTTCCTTGAAGTCTTGCTATAGTACGAGGTCAATTGTGTCGTAAGTAGTGACGCACTTAGTTTTAGTATTTGGTCAGTATGTTCATTAGCCGAATGGATAATAAAATATTCAACTTTTCAGTCAAGATCGAAACTCATTGCTCTTGGATTTTTTTCGAGTTTCTAGCATCAATCGAAACTATACACACCTCTCACATAGTCGAAGGCTGCATAGTTTTCTTTCTATTTCTGCGTGCATTGGAATTAGCAATATAGACAAGCAGTTCTTGTTACGCTGAACGCACGCTACAAACACGTGCGTGACGGGCGGGCGGGTGCGGTTGTGACGTAGACTGCGCGCAGGAGGTTTCTGCGAAGGCCGTGGCTGCGCCGAGGCGGCGGTGGGGGAAGGAGCCCGGGCTAGACGGCGAGGCATCTTCACAGACTCGTTACGCACTCTACACGCTGAACAGTTGCCTTGTCATTTTCTTTTGTTTGGAATTTAGATTAGAAAATAGTGGATAGCCGCTATCAAACGTCAGAGGTGATACTCGTAGATAATGTTTGTATGCCTTTAGGAAGTACCGACTTGCCTTTTACCTACAAGTTAATACTATGAGCCTACCTTCCTAGCACCCACCGGTCTTAAGAAACATAACAGATTTTCGCTCTAATTACAGCTACTCTTTCTGGCGTTCCAATACTGGCACTGTTCGGCAGTATACTGTATATTGCACCAAGCGATTTTGTGTGAACAGAATTTCACCGGAGACCTTACTTCCCGTACTTCGTCCACTTGGCGTTGCAAATACTGTCTGTTTCAATCTCCCAGTTTTGAAGAGAGAAGTGATAAACCGAAAAAGTGCGAATTTATTAGGGTTTTTGCAATTTTCTCTGTAAAGCTCACCTTGCTCGAGGATGCAAACAAAATTTGAACTCAGCACCCTATAAAAGATATCAAACCGTAAAGAGAAAAACTTTTCAGGACTTTTTTCCTAAATCGGGCACTTTTAAGCATCAGGTGACTGGACTAAGCTGGGTGTAGCACTACATCCAAACAATTCCTTGCGTACTGGCAATTTCTCATAGTTTACCCGTTCTTGAACATGGTCTTTGACACAATGGTTCCGTCAAAGGGTGAAGCCACGCAATGAATGCGATAAGGAGTTGACACCGCACTGAACGTTCTTGTGAATTATCTGTGGGCAGAACATGTAGAAATTCCAAACAGAGAAATTTTACACTTTTCACAAGAAAACTAGTAATAGAGCCCAGCAGCTTTTTCACATATTTCTATCACTAGAGGTGACAAAGAAGGTCTATCAATAGTCAATATAATGTGAACAAATATTTTATTCTATTATTTATTAACTTTGTTTTGTCGTAATATTCAATTTACATGGTTGTGAATAGAAATTGTGAAGAGGGATCAACAGAAGATTATTGATTAAGCTACAAATAAACCCATATTCTAAATGGCGTTTACGTGCGACTGTTTGTTGTAAGTTCCGGTAAGCTCATGTGGATTCCTTTATTAGTTGCACTATAAAATGCATTTCTTGTATAAAACCAATATTTCTACGTTAGATAAAAGAGAAGCAATTTGTGTAAACTGTACAGCATTAGACTTCATATGGATTTTTAATTATCATAAACCAAAATAAATTAACTTGATAATACATAGTAGGGTCGATTCAATAACAAAATCCGTTGATTCAAATGTGATGAGGGCACGTAGAAAGTCCCAAGTCCACGGCGGAAAAAAAAGCCCTTGCTGCCTTCGTGCAATCAGGCCGACGAATTCGAATGATTGGGGGATCCACTGCGCACTGTACAACGCACTCGAAATTCTCCGTAAAACGCCCGTCCGGTTCATGACATCGCGTCTAAAAATTCTTCGCCGCGAAGCTTGCTTCGGTTACGTCTAGCTGGGCGGCGCCGCCGCCGCCGCCGCCGCCGCAGCCTCAGTTGCCTTCCCAGAAGCAGCGCGTAGCGAACTACGCACGCCCCGCCCCCTCCCCCTCGTTCTCAGTCCCATCATGCGCTTGTTCCTACTCGAGCGCGGTGCCGCGCCCCGCCGCCCCGCCCCGCCGCCGCCCCGCCGCTCGCCGCCCGCCTCCCGCTGGCCCCCCCCGCCAACGCTGCCGCCTCCCCGCCACCGCGTCTCGCTCCGCTCCGCGTCACCCCACTCCACTGCACTCCACTCCGCTTTGTTCGCCGTCATAGTCGTAACTCCGGCGGCGCGTTACTCGCTCCGAGCTCCACGAAACGGAGAGCCTGTTATGGCATGTACCAGGAAATCAACTCGGGACGCAGAGCAGACGCTGAACCTTGCAAGATCTGGATACCCAGAGCTGTTTAGAGCTGATGGCTGCCAAAGAGGGCAGATGCCGAAAGATCATTTACTCTTACTCGTTATGCCCACACACGAGCGCGAATGAACTTCTTGGGCTGATATACATGTTTTCTTCTCGCAAACTATTTTTATTGGGTCGCTGTAATACCGG
The DNA here is from genome assembly GCA_017312745.1 of Gryllus bimaculatus. Lineage (NCBI taxonomy): Eukaryota > Metazoa > Arthropoda > Insecta > Orthoptera > Gryllidae > Gryllus > Gryllus bimaculatus. The sequence continues at coordinate 3,013,153 of BOPP01000115.1, forward strand.
CTTAGGGGGCATCAATTGTTATCACTGCAGTGCCCGGGAGGTCCTAGGATTCCACTTCCGGCTGTGGCAGCTACATAACTAGTACGTCGAATTCTGACACTGCCTGTAGAACAATTCTAGTGGCCGGCTGCTGTGATCATAGTTTTCCATGGTTTCTCCGATCAACACCAGGTGAATACTAGAGCAGTACCCTAACAAACGTGTCACAGACCGCGCGGGATCTTTCTCTTCTCTTCCTTGTACGATAACCAACCCCTTACTTACATACACATACACTTACATGCACTACAATAACACGCATGTCGGGAGACAAGTCGGGAGTTGGGAGCTTGTCCCGGTTCGGGCGGTGCTGCTGGTGGGAGATACCTGGATGTGGAAACGAACCGACATGCAGGCTGGCGATGGATCTCACCACCTCGCAAGGGAAGATCACCGCCACATTCCGCTATTTAAAAAATGTACAACGCTTATAGGACTAATGACCTTAGCAGTTGACACGACCAGGATAATCCATTAATCAATCAATCCACTAATCCATCTATTAATCCATCGATGTTTCGTTCGTTCTTCCCTCCGATTTACAGTTTCAGTATTTTTCACAAAATGGTGATTTTCGATTAGTTTCCTCAAAGCAGATCTGCTTCAGTGATATCGAGATCTCGAACAAGCACGAAAATACTTCTAGTCCATGTACCATTGTTCATTCTGAAGGAGCATTTATAACATTTCAATCGCCACATCCTTGAAATGACAATTCTTTCAAAAGGCTGATAATTCCTGAATTCTTTGTCGTTCGCACTCAGCAATTTCCTTTGGTAACCAAATAGTACGAATATTCGAAACATAAATACTCACAAGATATAGCCACGTTATCCTCAGACCTTGCGAAAATGTGGAACAATGTAGTGCAGAGGAGAAATATTATCTCCAACATGACAGGGAAAAGAAAAAAAATCCCCTTCTTTTATTAACGAGGGTAATGAGTAGGGTGTAGATTTTGATGACCTAAAACTTCGCTAAAATTGATCAATCAAATGCACTTAAAATGCATTACAAATGCCACAGAGCATAGAAAAATGACGTAAAATATGTTATAAAAACCAGTTCGGATGAACAAGCTGTTGGATGTGTTGGTCATGAAATCGACGCTTCTTCCATTCGTTCAAGTGAACTCAGCTTGTAATCTATTTGTTTGGACTATTCTTTACCAGGAAATCTGTGTCTTTAGTTATCCCGAAATTGCCGTACAGACAATGGCGCAGATAGGCGTCACAGGAACCTTGGAGTTACTTACAGCGGCTGACATTACAATTTCTGAGCGAAGAAATCGAATAAGCTACTCATAAATTCTGTGTCTTCAAATGTTATTTGAAGCAAGTACCATGAAAATAATATTAAAATCGATTAAATTAGCGAAAAATGCATTGAAAATTACGAAAAACATGACTTATTAATCGAAATCGACGAAAAATACAACAAAAAAACAACATAAAATGGATCTTTTTCTTTTATTGTAACACATTTTAATATTTATACTAAACGGTATTGTTCTGAAATGTAAAGAAAATATGTCATTCATTTCCACTCCCTAGTAATGAGAAATGAGGGAATTAACACAGAGGAATTCGTATAATACAGTTTCGCAGTTATTTCCTGTTCCATTAATTCGACGTACTTGTTAATAAACGCCCTTCAAAATGTGGCTCAAAGTACCGTACCTTATACAATGAAACGTCTCCCTTCGAATTGGGTTGGGTGCCACACAACACGAAACTAACAGTAGCTGCAAATAGACGACGCGAACTAACGAGGCGGCAACTAAGCCAATGGTTATGGAGTTGAAGCCTTTCGGTGACCTTACACTTCACAGAGAAAAGCCAGCACTAATTAGCAAGTTTAACGCACAGGAGTGTACATAACTAGTTATTCAATAAAGCAGGAAATCAACGTTTCGTGAAACAGATCACGTAATGAAGAGCACTTGCTAAGTTAAAATTTGAAATTGCAAACTACCGAATACTCGATAATTTCAAGTTCAGGAAATCCGTGCTTGAAAAATGCATTAATGCGTAGCATTAGTAGGAGGAAATGGTAAACTTTCTCGTCAATGTCGTGACACTGATATTACATAACAGGGTATATTTAGAGATACTGTATTATCTAGTCCACAAAAAGGAAGAACATTTATACTACACAATCCTAATAAAATCCACTAATCATCAAGTTTCCAGAAGATCAATAGTGACGTCATAGTTTCCTACACTTGGCCCATCCTGAGTGAATATGTTGGTTCATTTTTCAATTATCTTTGTTTTCGCAATTTGGTGCCGTTCATAACATTAATACAATTTCTTAAAAAATGTTTCATTTAACAATTCACGAGTAATTTGACATTTTTTAATTGAATAAAATATATTTAGTGTTACTGCCTCTTACGGTTGTCAACAAGAAGTATCAAGATCATAACAATTAAATCAAATAAATGTATAGCACATTTCATTCAATAGCGAATGAAAACTGCTATACTCTGTGGTTTCCGCTGGTATCGTATTCATTTAATTTCAGCAATGGAACCTCAGTTCAAACCTCTTGTTTCGTTTCGCGGCCCATGAATTCACTTTGCTAAAGTGGGAGTCTGAGCATTCTCGAATTGAATGTTTCTCTTCAGATGATAGATGAAGTATGTCTACATTTCAGAACATTATTGCGCCCTTATACAAGAAAGTAACAGAGAAAACATCTCAAGATGTTCAGTGTGGACGGAACGAACATTTGGGAATTGCAATAAATTGTAGCTTGTGTTTCGCCTGACCCACGATTTGGAAAAATTGGATGAATACATACGTATTATGTATAAGCATGTAAAATAAAAGATTTTTAGTATAAATATAAAATTACTAGAATATAATAATATTAATAATAATAATAAATTAATTTTGCAATTTAAAGACAGATTAATCAAGCTTTTAGCCAGCTAGCGGTGATTCCAGGTCTGGACCCTGTTTGTATTTATCAAAGGAGACATGGCGAACTTGCCGCGTTCCTGTTCTTTACCGTATCTAGCTTTTCTTTCTTCAGACAACTATAGAAACTGGACTATTATAATGGAAACCTACAACTCTATTTTCCCCCTAGCGGGAATCAAACCCGGGAGCGCATCATGAAATGCTATCACGCTGTCATCCGAGGAGCTTAATAATGGCAACTAGCATACCCGTGCGAGAACTCTCGCATGTTAAACCCCACCCATAATCTTCCATTTCCTTATTAAGCCCATATCTTCTTCTTCAAAACCTTCGTATACTTCGTCATTTGTTATGTATGTCTCCTCTAATTGTACTAACTGAACGAATTTTAACAGTTATTTCTTTAACGTGAAATATAGTTAAAAACTGTGAGACGTAACATTACAATACACCCTTGCCATCATTATTAATTTTTATTACAGAACAGAGGGGTACATACGTGCAATTCAATACAGTTGCATATTCTGCACGACTGTGAAAAGGTGGGGTAGAAAGGACGAGCGCCGAACCCGCAAAAATATAATAGAATGTCCAGGTACATTATGTGTGATCTGTGAAAAGTGGCATCTGCGAAACTTCATTGAAACTAATGACCAACAAGAATAGAATAAAAAATAGAATATACAGTGACTTGGTCTACTCTTATGTCCCCTGTCTGCCTAGAAACCAAACTAATGTCACCTTGTCGACGTCAGGTGAACCTAAGGATGTTAGCCAAGGGACCCACAACATGCAGTAGCTCGTACACATCGTCAGAGATGGACGGAAGGATGAATTTAAATGAGGTGATGTGGGGCTTTTACCATACAAAAACGAAACGTGGGGGTTCATGAATAGTTTTCATGCCGTAGAAAAAAACAGACTGATCCTAGACATACCGCAGATTCAAATAATCTGCCAACCAAAGACGATTACTTAACAGTAGAAAATTTATAGCAGAACAATATGCTGACTCCTCAAAAAATTCGGATAATATTAGATCGAATTATTCATATGACGAACGTTTGGGACCATGTATACCCCTGAAAATGATCACCTCGTTCCTTTCCTATGAAACTTCCAAAAGATGGCAATTTTCTTGGATATGAATCACCCGATGACGATAAGATGCAAATTATCATTCGAAAATTTCTTTCATTCAAATCTAGTGCGTATTTGAGAATTATGTTCGAAAATGCCAAGGTTAAGAAAATGACGAGTCTGCAAATGGTGTCTTAAAAGAGATGGTAGGGCCCTTGAAATTGTAAACAACCACATGTGCAACCAGATCTCTGATTTTTGAATTACGATAACAAACAAGAACACAAACGTCGACAGCCAAACAGAAAAAAATTGGTACCCCAACTGATGAAAAGAATTGTGAAGAGCATAGCCGACACTCTGACCGAATTATAATTATCGCTCTTAGCCGACGCAACTTTTGTAATTCCGCATAACATTCTGTCCTAAACGTTTCAAAATGGAGTTTTTGTAATGTCAACATAATCGAAGAGAAATTGGGGTGATCGAGGTGATATGGGGCGTATTTATCCCGTAAAAATGGGGCGAGACTGTGCCACATGGAGTAATAATGAGCCAGGCTCCATTTCTTGAGATATTCGCATCCTACTGACAGATATAAGAATTTAGCGTTTATTTGAAATAACAACTATTTGTGCAAGCCTGGCACGTTATCATCCCATCTGACAGTGTCTCGCCGCGTTCGAAGGTATGTAGTAGAGACGAGAGTGGGACTGGATTTCATATAGACTGAAAAAAACAAATTTAAAATTTTGTAATATGGTATAAAAACGGAGTCATAATACAATACAGAAATTATAAAATTAAGATATTATTGAAACATCCTTCTATCTTAAATAACAATCTATTTTGCGATGAAACAATTTTTTATTACCATTAAGGGATTAAAGGGAACAAGGATTTTGAAGTTGAAATATAAGGTATAGAATAATTTTGAAACTAAAGACAATGTAGTGAAAAAATGTTCTTTATACAACATGATCGGGGGGGGGGGGGGCGACAATGCTCAGCTGTTCGCGATAGGGAGGTTGAAGAAACGGATGGTGATTCCCACCGTACCGGTGACATTACTTCATATAATATCAAATGACTAATATATTGTATTAAGTTAAACACATTTCAACGCTTGCTCCCTACCTTCTGAAATAGCAACGCAAAAAGTAGTAATCAAATTTTGTACATTCAAACATCGTGCACTCCATTATTTGCTTTCGATAGACACGTCAGGAAACGGAAATAGAAGGTTTTTTTTAACATTACAATGGATTATGTTTTATATTATATGAGAGTGAGCTTTGGTCAACTTAGTATTTGACGGTATCTTCAAAAATAAAATAAGAACCATCACAAATTCTAAATCACACTCTGCGAAATGAATGTACCCTGGAATTTCCATCTTCTCGAATACACGGAAAACAATAGCAAGAGAACATTATAGCAAGTGTGACGAAATGGAATATCAAAAAATACTCCAGGAAAACCGGCTTCTAGCTGGCAGAAGAAAAATGGTCCGAGGAAGGTCGCACAAGCGTGGTTGACTGAGGAATGAGGCAGTGAAGCGAAATCTTCGTCTCGCCTCCTTCCGTCTTTCCCCGGTTACTCCGAAAGAAAGAAAAAAGAAAGAAAGGAAAAAAAAATGGAAGAAGATCGGAAGATGAGAAGGGAACCGGGTCATAAAAGTGCCAACTGGAAGGCTTCATACGACTGTGTTGGTGGCAGGGCCGGGGCTAGGGAGCCCAAAGCTTGAGCACAGGTTGGCGGATGCTCGCAGCCGCTACGAGAACCGAACTCCGCTCCGCTCGGCCCCGCCCCGCTCACCCCGGCTCTAAGTGTGTCAGTCCGCCGCGGCGCTAGACGCGCAGCGCAACCGGAGGCGGCGGAGCAGTGGGAAGGAGCGCGGCGGAGCGGAGCGGGGAGGGGAGGGGAGGGACGGGGCAGGGGCGGGGAGCAGGGAGGTCGCGCGGCGCCAGAGAAAGCCGCGTTGGCGCTGGCGCGGGGCAAAAGCCACGCGGCCCCCGCCCCCGCCCCATCACGAGCGATCGCCCCGACGCGAAGCGACGCGACGCGGGCGGAGGCTCTCGAAAGCCGCGCGCCCGGCGAAAACAAAGGGCAGCTGCGCCGAAAGGAACTCCCCAACATGGTCCAGCACATGACAAAAAACAAACGAAAACCGACCTTTGGTTTTCTTGAACCGGAAACTCAACAAACAAAAAAATATAGCATGACGCCCAATGTGAATTATGTAAGTACCGAATCATCCTTCCATCCCCTCACTTCAATCGCATTTTCCAGATATTTCCCTTGACACGCTGGATCACTGACTGTAGTTTCTGACTCCGCCTCGGGCGACTCCTTGAGTCTTTTTTCTCCACCCCTCTCGTCTGGTTGTTTTGTTAGTCTTTCGACTGTACATGAGTGAAACAAACTCCAAACGAGAACCATTTTCAATAGAAACTGAATATAATGTTTAATAAACGTTAGAATTTCAATATTTACAATTTCCTAGCCTTTGCGTACAATGATATCATGCAATGTGCCAGAAAAGGCTCTCCGCACAGAACCTAGTCTGGCCTTCCTATTACAAATTGCATTCATGTTGGTAGCAACCAGTTGACAGAGAAACAAGTGAAGAGGACAGCACTTCCAGCATCTGTTATGATTGAATGAGTACGGAATTTATGCTGTTGTTTTTTGTTGTTGCAAGCTATAGCTCGTGCTACCAACATAATTTAAGTTGCTAGTATTCTCATCAGCAAGGTGCCTCTGCGGAGAGACATTCCTGACGCACTGTACCACAAGACCAATCTCAATTGAATGCTGTATCAAGAACCGAATGGCAGTCTCTCTTTTCTTTGCCGTTTTATGTCCTTTATTCCCGGTTCCTTGGGCAGTGGTTCTCTTTACACAGGAAGTCCTAATGCAGTAAATGTGTCAAGCGCACCGCGGGGCCTCCGCTGCCTCTGTCGCCGTCTTAGCACCACCACCGGCGCCGCCGCCAGCTTGTTCCTTTGTTCTCGGCGTACCCAGGAGCCACACACGGGGGCTGGCATGGTTGCGATAAGCTTTCACAGATAATAAACCCTGTCAATTAATCCCAAATAATACACTTCAAGACAATTTTAATGGTTTTACGTATAAAAAGGGTCGTTCAAAATCATGGCGTAGACATATTTCGTTACAACGATTTTTTATTTCAATTTAAAATTTAAAGTGAAAAAATATATTAAATATTTTTTCAGTTAATTCAACCAGCTTTTAAATTTATTTTCAATTCTCTGTACAGAATTCTGTGCTTTTTCTTCGTCCTTTCTAGCTTGTAAGTTCTCGATTTCCTGAATGTTCATTCATGATGATCCCTGAGATGTCAATCTCGCCCCACTCTTGTGTTAGGAAAATCAAAGAAACCTAACAAGACTGCCGGAATCCGAACAAGGAGAGACTAAGCGAAGGATTCTTTTACGTTACGACTTCAATTTTACTGAAATAGGCAATCTTCTTCATCGATTCCCTTTGAGTGGTATGAATAATGAAGAACGTTTGCTCAGAGTATCTTCTAACGAACATGAGCAATTAGTCTAAATATATTCTCCAACCAATAAGCATATGGTCAACTTCTAATGAATAAAAATACTCTCACAGTGATGAATATTGTAATCTCATGATAAGTTGAGGCTACTCTTCTTTGTCTGTACAGGAGGTGCGATTTTGTTCCAATTATCGATGTTATAAAACCGTCTGTGTGTTTTAACTTATCTCGTTCGCGTGGTGTCAGTGTCGTTTATTAGTTTGTGATGAGTGTTTAGCTTCAATTTCTCACGTAGTGGAGCAAATAAAATGCGGAGGTGTTTTTAATACCTGAAGCATCGCTCTATGACATAAAGCTCGCGAGGTAGAACTATGGTATAAGCCCTTTCTCAATGAGTTCTGCGATATTAATAGAGTAAATAACCATGGTCAATACAAATACCTGTATTTCGAAGCAGCAATGCATGTGCATTGTTAATTTTCATTATTTCGTAAAAGTCATTTTTATATATTCTGTAGTCTTACATTGATTCAGGCCAGGTAATATTCACACTAGCAGACCTATTCACACTTACATACTTTCTATTTTTTCTTGAATATCATTTTCTATTAATATATTCATCCCCAAAGATAATTTTTTTAAATAGGAGCATAGTGGCATTTATTTTTTATTTGTTCAATTCATCTTCGGATTGTGAGAATTTAATTTTTTTAGGCAATTTTTATTACAAGGCCCATAACTCCAACAAAGGTTTTTAAAACTATTGTCTGTCTGAAAATGTTCAAACCTCCACCTCACTGAAACGATCACGATCACCTACTCACAGAAACTTCTTTCATTTTTGTTTCATATGAACGAGTGACATATCTAGTTTCCATATTTTCTTGACCGAAAACAAACGTAGCGACGTATTTAATATTTCGTTCGGAAAAATCGTAAAACCTCTGAAGTTGTGTGATATTGCGCCTCACCGTACATCTCTTTGTTTCTCATATTCCATGACCAAACCCTTTCTTAAACATTCGTACGTACAACACACTCACTCTTAAAAGTGAGGCACCTCAAGACCAGGTTCAAAACAATCTGGGGATACGCTCACGAAAAGAGTAAATGCTCTTGGTTTTTATTCATGCGGATCTGAGCATATGCTTTACAGAGCCTTGGAAATAGAGTATTATCTCAAATGTGAGAATATTTTCAATTTTTAGAGCATTCTCGAAACTTATTCATACATAAATACTTGATAACATAAATACGTCAATAAATAAAAATGGGGCACTACCGAGATGCGATACATCAAGGAGCATAATTGTTGAAAAATCGAATCATTTTTGATAAACTGTTGTCGAACGTAAGGGCGAAAAGATTAAAAGACCGTTCAGTGTATTTATTTTTACTTACTTGGATGTGATGCTACGTTTTGAGAATTATGAAAATTTACAAAGTAGTACATACTTACCTAAGAAAAAAAAATCGAATTCTGCTTTCTTTGGATTTACAGTAAAATACTGATGTTACATGTTATATTCAACATATTTTTGATGCAATGAGCACTGTACACTACAAAACTGTGGGAATAAATTGCACATCGACAAAAAAATACCAAAGCAAAAAAAGGTCCAATTTCAATATATTTTATAATAAGCGTTGCAAACTGAAAATACCGAAGTGTTTTTAGAATCCTTTGTTAGAAAACGAAATCTTGCTCTATAGTTGTATTGAGAGCCAAATAATATCTTAAAGAATATTCACTGACGCTAATCCTAGATTTTAAAACCCAATAAGACTGCAATTATTAACAAATGAGAGTTGAAAATGACACGACCATTCTTTTTTCAAACATTATTCTGTGACATTTGAGTATTTACGCAAGTCTGCTGTTATTGCTTGCTCTATGAAATTCTTGCAAATATACTGAATACTGTATTATCAATAATAACGCTGTTGGAATTACAGTGACAAGCTGATATAAAATGGGTCCGAAGTCAGCCTTGGCAGGGTTAGAAAATTAGTGTGTGTGTGTGTGTGGGGGGGGGTTGCTCAAGACATTATTTGTCATTTTGCTGATCAATTTCGTCAAAATATTATCACAACTTGATCGCATCATATTCAAAAGTATTTCCACTACGAATATTCGATTGTTTTTTTTAAATTCCAATTTCGCAATTTAAACAACTGCCACAATAGCATTTAATTCCTAGCATTATTTGTAACTTCTATATTTTTTTTCTTTCGAAAATTCGGAGAGTTAAAAAAATCGAACCTGCACACATTTTATAAGTGTAATTTGTCCCATCTGAGAAAAAATAAGGAAAAAAAATATGGAGCCGGTTTTGAGAAAACATTGGATTTTTTTAAAAATTGGACGTTTCACACAAGGTTGTGCGAAAAGTACTGATATTTCGAAAAATTGTGCATGTCCTCATTTAAATGTGAAATTTTGAAGAACAAACTGCATGAAGAAAAATCTACGTATTCAATTTCACAGTTGTGGAAAAATGTCCAAAATTAACCTTTTCCATTTTGGAATATTTAGAAAATTCAAAGAAAATCGAAATAAAGCCATTTTTAGAAGCATAGTTCACTGTATCCAATAAAAAATAATCTAAATTTTGGAGACATTTCTCAGAAAATTTTGAAGATGCCTTCGAGGCTTCATCTGCAAAATCAATATCCGCTTCAAGTAAAATAGGCCATCGGACCCCCCCC
>BOPP01000115.1:3026075-3036921 GCA_017312745.1 Gryllus bimaculatus
CCGTTCACACGAGGACAACGAGCTGGCCGACCGGCCCCCCGCGACCGCCGTCGGCTTCGCGCGAACTAAACGGATTTCAAGAAAAGGCTCGTGATGAAGCGACGAATGCGAATGATAGTGCTGCGATGGTGAAACGAGGGGCATCATGTGCCCCAAGAATCGACAGTTTTTTGTACAGCGCTGACAAGCGAGCGTGCCGACTGGTACACTACGATTTCAGACAGAAAGCAGGCCTGACCTATACTGGAAAGCTGTTCACTTTTCTAGTCGTCAGCAGACAGTAGATCTCGAGCACGGTCGCCGCATTGAAGACATAACCTCTTTGCCGCAAAAATCCTCCATCTTCAGCCGTAGAGCTTCCCTCACAACAGACCGTTGCTAGTTGATATCTCCTCCAAAACGTTCCAAAAGAAATGACGTTACTAACATATTTAGTCTTACTGTACTGTGCAGTTTTATTCGTTGTCGAATTGGACCCCCTCCTCTTCTTGTCGTCTTGTGACGAGTCCGGCGCTTCGAAGGCAGCCGAGGAGACGGTCTAGCAGCGACCCTTTGCTGCACTCGTGTGAGGGGGGTCTCCAGCCCGCTTCACACGTCCCTTTTTTCGCCTTCTTCGTCGTACAGAAAAGTGACGGACCAGACTGGATGTAATGTGCACGGAAAATGTGTTGTATTTCTGAATAGACAACATCAAAACATCCTCGCTTCAGACGTCACTCCTCGGAACTTTTCTTCGGTGGCTGCGAGAGCGGCGTGATTTGTTCCTCTTGCGCACTTGCAGAGCGTTCGAATGTGTTGAATTGCATTGTGAAGTGATTTGTTGGTCAGAAATAAAACTGTTCTCACATGCACTGAGTTCTAATGACGTCTCGTACCGTGCTTTCTTGGCAGGTTAGATGTTCAACTGTTTTAGCTTCACCACCTTCGGAGAAAATTATTGCCATCGCGATTACGCGCTGAAACGCTGAGACTCGTTGATCCAGTCTCGGTACCGAAACAATACCACATAGAAAACAAACGTTTCTTTTGCATCCATTTTCTGTGCAGGTAGAGACGTGAGGCGAGGGAGATGCCGCGAGCGTGCCTCCACCGCTTCGGCAGCGGCGACCGTCTGGCTGCGCAACGCCGCCGCGCTCAGTGCTGATAACGCGACCCGACAGCACCGCCCTCGGTAGAAACCGTTCTGCGACGCCGCTCGGACTTCAAATTCACAACGGCAGCCATGTTCTCGTTCAAACTGCGCCTCTTTCATACGTGGTCACCAATATTCCGCCAGGGACAGCATCAGACGAAAATAACGATTACTGCACCATGGTCGCGCCATTTCTTTGCAAACCGAATACGAAAAAACGATCGCCGAAAAACAATGCAAGGAAAAGTCAATGATTAAATGCGAATGTGACAGAAACAAATTGAATATTGGAACGGCATAGTAATGAGAGACACACAGATTCAAAATCACGAATAATCCACTGTAACCCGATTGTGGAAGAAGTACATTACATTTCAACGTAAACCCCATCATCATCATCATCATCATCATCATCATCATCATCATCATCAACATCATTATTAACGTATAATTTTCTTGTAGTAGCTTCGTACGTCAGCTCCTCTATTTTCTGCAATATCACAATGTTCGTCAAGTAGCGACAGAAATAGAAGGGCCGTGTTATTCGGTCGATTCGCGATAGACGTGATTGATAACTACTAGAGAATGTACTCATTGGCTTTTCCAATCGCGTAAAAAACATTCAACTATTCCGCATAGCATTGTTAATTGTCCCGGCTGAAAGCCTGTTCTCCTCTCTTGCGTGGAGGAGCCGTCTCCCTGTGTGGCCGCGCGCGGCGCTGAGCCCGCTCTGCGCTCTGCTGCTCCCTGGGCGTCGCGGCGCCGCCTCGGCCGCCGTGGGGGCCGCTTTCCCCGGAACGGCTGGCGCGGCGCCAGGCAGGCGAGCGGGAGCGAGAGAAGAGGTTGGGCCCGCGGCCGCGCTTTTGGAAACGCAGCAGCCGCGCAGTCACCGCCGCCGCCACCGCCACCGTCTTTGTCCTCCGAGGCGCCTCGCTCCGCCCCGCCCAGCTCCGCCCCCACCCTGCCCATCGCTCACACGCGCGTCAAACGTCACGTCTGTCGCATCAATCATTGCAATTGCACATACAATAATAATAATAATAATAATAATAATAATAATAATAATAATAATTGATATCATTACTATTATGAGCATAATATTCTTCAGTCTGCTGTTGTGAGTTCCAGGTGCAAGTTTTTAGAATTGATCTTGTCTTTTTAATATTGGAGTTTTCAGAAATGCTCCTTCCATTTCGTTTGTAGAACTCTATTATTCCGTTCCTCATGCTCTGTAGGTGTGCATTTATGGGAATTTCTTCTCCATTATTTGCACATGAGAGAAACGGTACTTTGAATTGTTCTAGTATGCTTTTAAATTACCATGCGAGTCCATTTCCTCGTAGCGAATTCACTCATCTCTTTAACTGAATCATGATCGCCAAACAACATTTCAGTCGATTGTATTTCGTTGTCGTGCTGTCACAGACCAGTATCATGTTTCGTAAAGGAAAGTGGAGACTACTATTTTGTTACACTATAAAAATCAACGTTCTGATGTGTTTGAAAAGCTTTTTAATCCCAAACCCAATTTTCTCGCAATGTTCTACGAATGTAAACTAGAAATAGTTGAACACAAAGCTTTCATCTTGGAATTCAGTGAGTAACGTGTTTACTCGTCTGTATTTCAACCTGCAATGCCTGTAGGTATTAGCGAGCAGCGAAGCGGAGCAGACTGGGAGGGAGGGCGTTGCGGGCGTGGCGCGGCGGGATGGGGAGGGGGGGGCGGGATGGACGGTGGGAGTGGGCACGGAGTAGAAGCAGGGCGGTGGCGGGTGGGCGTGGCAGAGCGGGGAGAAGAGTAGCTTGGCAATGATGGAAATACAATTACATACATTTTACACCGTTTTATAGATACAATTCATTCCTTTGTCTGTTCAATAGGTGATTGTGATAAATAAACACCTTGGCAACTCCACATTACTTCAGCAAGTACTTTATAAAATTGTCAAATGGACTCATGCAAGAGAAAGTTTTTGTTTAGCTCCAGGTTTCTTCATGAAATGCAGTCAAGTCATAAATTAAAGTAAATAAAACTGTCTTAATCACTGTAATTTATTGTAAATTAATTATTGTTAATTAAATTGTATATTAATTAATTTTAACAACGAGTTTGGAAGTTTGGAGTGTCCTTTGGAAAATTTGGTTTCTCTGCCTCCCGTCTGGGACACTTACTCATGTCAATCTAATTATTGTTATAATAATAATAATAATAATAATAATAATAACACTTATTATCGAACCGAATTACTTTAGAGTATTTAAAACGCTGTGCCAAACAGTTTTAAAAAACAATGTATTCAGAATCACAAAATTGAAAGTCCTCACCTCGTCGCTGATTCATGCGGATTTTATGTTCAAAGCGAAATGTTTATGACGGCCTTCTCCTTGTGCCAGGTCCAGGGAATGATTACGGGATTCGAGAGACCCCCCCCCCTTCCCAAACAACTATGCGAAAGGAAATGTAATATTTTGCACGAAGAAAGGCAAGTAATATACAATATCAGAATGCGGTGATTGTAACAAGTGCAATTTGTTAATTAAATCAAGGTGAACGGTTATTTCATCTTATTGAAGAAATCAGCTTGTTTAAAGGGAACAATTCGAATATTCGTATATTGAGTCACAATAACGTGACCCCTCCGCAAATTGAAAGTCGGTTCGACGAAAACGTTGCGAGGAAGGAAGTTTCCCTTCGCGTAGTGGAGGCGATTAGTCGGCTCGCCGCCTTCACACGCACGCAATTTGCCTGCAAGCAAGGAAGCGAGGAGGCCAGCTGCTCCGCGGGGCGCCAGCTGCCGCGCGGAGGCGGAGGCGGAGCGTTGGCCGCAGGGGAAGTGAACGGGCGCAGTGGGCGCGGCCTGAGCCGGCTGAGACGCCGGGGCGGGACGGAGCGGGGCGGGCGGGGCGATGCGACGGGGCGGACAGGTGACTCGGCGGGGACCGAGGGCTGCAACCGCGTGGGAGATCCTGGGGAGGTAGCGGAACTTTGCGGAAGCTGATCATGGGAGGTTTGCGGCAATTCTGACAAGGAAAATATACCCATACAACGATAATTACTACAACAGAACTCCGGTAATCCTAAATATTTGGGGGAAGTCTGTTCGAATTCGGAAATGTTCGGATTTTCCGAAAAAAATGTATCGTACAAATTCAAATTCACCTATGGGGTTACCAGACAATGCAATGTAGCGGGTGATGTGAAAAATGGCAACGTAACGTAGCGATCGCATCATCAAGCAGATTCAGTTCCTTACGGAAAAAGAAGATTACCGATTTTGCAAGTTCCTCTAACTGAAAATTTCTGCTTCATAAACTTGTGATAAACACAGTTTTCCACTGCAATAAACGTTTTATTTCTACAACTTATGTTTCAATAATTGGATGTTTAGTCCTACAGCAATTTTCGCATTTTTTTTCGCATTACCCGAAATTAAGGATTTGCAAGGTTTGGATTGGTGAGGTTCTATTGTATTAATAAGTAGACACGCCAACAGCATGCACAGACATACCTGGATAGTTCGTATAGTTTGCCTAACCAGCAAGACCTTCAATTTAAGAAATACAATGAAGTAAGCTACATGTTGTACAAAAGCAATCCTGGAGACTATACACTATGGTGTTTAACTTAACAATCGACGGGTTACGCAACAATTAGAACAATTTCGGACCGAGTGAAGATATAGTTACGTGTGGATGTGAGTAGGTGGAGATAGAGAACTTTGAATTCGGACTTGTTGAGAGACATCGATGACAATGCAGAGAGGATTAATGCGACTTGGTTGTCTCATTTTGTTCGGCAGGTGTTGAGTGGCCCGGCCAAATGCGGTGGAGGGCAATTGCGTGCGGTTGCGGGTGGTTGGGTGGTGGCGCGGGGGAGGCGGGGCGGGCGGTGTGTGGGCAGAGCGCCAGCAAGCAGAGCGACAAACACCAGGCGCCGTTCGCGGGGGGGCCCGGCCCCGCCCCGACCCCGCCCCCTGCTCAGGTCTCACTGCCCGAGCAGCACACCCAGTGCACACACGCGCTATTTCTGGGCGCAGCGCTCTCTTCTAAGAATAAAATGCGCACAAACAAAAGGTCACTCGGCTCACGCAGTACTAATACACGCATTTGCTACGCCTATAAACCACACGCGCTGCAACCAGAGCATAAAACGAACATTGCAAGGAATGATTCATGAGTGGTGAATATATTTTACACATCAGAAAAAAACTCGACAAAAAAGACAAATCGATTGAATTATAAGCCTTTTTGAATTCGTTCCATAAATTCACAAAGAACGGAATATCAGATATTGCTATTGCATCAAATGAGTGATATGTTCCTTATTTTTATCAAAGTACACCACGTTCCAATCACAAAATCTGATTGCAATTGTGGCCTGAACAGTTATACATCTATTAAAAGGGATTGGTAGATATGTTGGGATTATATGCGTACAATCTTAAATTGATTATTACAAAAAGGATCAGCATGAAACTGACGTCGGCTGCGGAAACGAGCCGGACAAAAAGACGCGTGGCACAGAGCAGAAAAACTTTCCAAAGGTCACGACTGGAGGCGCTGAAAACACTTCACGATCTGCGCAGTAAAAAGAACGTGAGAGCGGTTTCTTGACGATTTGTTACACAATCGAGCCTCTTGGCCTGTGTAGGTTACAGCAATTGATTTTATAACATTACACTCCACATAAAACCAATCCAATCTTTTGTGTAACCCGAGTCACCAACAAAGTTCACTTCAATGTGAAATTTCGTGAATTCACTTCGTAACATTTCTAAACGTGGGCTACGTTTTTTTACATCAGAGCTTGGCCACATTTCAATATATTTTCGTTCCAACAAATCCTTTAATACTGAATAATTTTACTAGTGCCATCATTTTCCTCTCTTTTAAAGAATAGTGAATTTTCAATACATGTTTTTTTTTATTTAGTAAAATTATCAAAACAATGTATTTTTGTAAAAGATACATACTGTGGATGTTAATTTGATATTTAGGACGAAATTAAACAATGTTCTGACCGTGGAAGCCTTTATGCATAAGTATTAACGAATACTTTAACACGCGTACATGAATTCTTTTTTATTAGATCATAACATACGTAAATACTTCAATGTAATTTTTGTTGAAAGTTTTAAGTATTATTTTCTAGCATTTAGAACCAAAAGAACGTAATGTAACTAGTCAGAAGGGAATGGTTTTTTTTTTTAAGGAATATTTATTAGACTTTTTTCAACATTCTTGCTTTGTTAGGGATTTTGCAGTGATTTCATAGTGTTTTTGTTTGTTCTTGTTTTTCAATTTATGCGTGAGAGTATACTACGGATTTATAAACTACGTGAGTCGTGGAATTCGCGATTTCGACCAAAATATTCCCAATAAAAAAATTTTAATACAATTACAGAAGGCTGATTTTTTTATTTCTACTGTTGGCAGATTCTCAAATGGCAACGAAGCAGCGAACAAAAAGTTCACTGCGTAAATAAGATCCAATAACTTCAACTGAAAGGTAAGACAAGAGTTGGCTTTCTCCGACACTCGCTGTTGTCGTCAGCACGCTTGCGTGCTGTTGGCTCTTCGAATAGCACTAGGGGTTTCTTCCTCCGTCGAGGTTCCCACAGATGAGTCACGGAAAGTCGGACTTACGACTCCGTCGAAAACGACGGGGAGCTGTTTTATACAAGAGTAAACGTAAGTTTCACGCCAATTTAATTTGCAGGAGAAGTGTCTAAGACAACCTGTCGGAGAGGATACTCCAAGCGCTTGTATAGCGAGACACATTTTAGAAGACACACTACGATAGTAAGCGGACGCATGCATTTAGCCGTATGACTGTTCCCACGTATGCTTCGAACGCCAGTTCGCAACATAGTTACTACGTCAGCGACCCGAGACAGCGAGTACAAGAGATATGATAATCTCCACTCAAAGGTTAGTGGGGTCTGCGGAGCAGGAGGCACGCGCGTTCATGTCTACCTTGTCTCTAGGTAGGCGATCAGAGTGGTGGCTCGCCACTGCCTCATACCGAATGATGGGAAGTGCGATCGCGGGGGGACGAATGACAGACATCACGGTGAATGATCGTGGATGCGTTGATGGTCCAAACGGCACACGAGGAGGGCGGCGAGGGCCCGTCCCCGCCACATCCACCCGGCGGAAACAGCCACGCCTTAAGTGGGCTTCGATACTAGAGCGCCGGGGGCTGTCGTACGTGGTGGCTGCGCCAACCGAGGCGGGCGAGCGGGCGAGAAGAGAGAAGCGAGCGGTGGTTATCACCGGGGCCGCGCGGGGCTGCGGGCGCTCGAGCGGCGGCGGCGGCGGCGGCGGCGGCGGTGGATTTCTTCGAGCTACTTGCGGAGCGTGGGACGAGCCCCGTGCTCCACAAGCGCGATCGCGGCCAGCCGGGCCGCGGGGCTTTGGAAAGCGTCGGCGCCTGCCCCCGCCACCTACGCCCACAGTGGTTCATCGCGATCGGAAAGCGGCGAGAAGTCCGTTGGCGTTTACTTATTCTTTGCCTTCAGTTTCGGCATTTTGGACACCAGCGTACGCATTATCAGGTGCGTGCAGATACAAACATTTGGTCTGGGGGCAGATAACGACTGCAGGGGATAGTAGATTATTCTCAAATACGAAAGTTATTTCTGCAGCGCTGAAGGGTTAAGCAGCAGGTTTCTGCGTCAGTTAAATTCTTTCTAGTACTTGTTTACTTATATTTATGGCCTTGTCTCCGGCTATTCCGCTGGTTTCAGGCTTTATCCCATTTCTGAGACAGTATGAAACTCATGAACGATAATATGAACATTATGGGTTATGCAGTTTAAGTTTGGAATTGACTATAAGTGAAAACTGTTCATATCATCCCAATAATCGAATTTAATAACCTCTAAATTTAAGTAACAATATTAAAACAAAACTGTAAACAAGACATCGACATTCAGCTGCGAATACCCTCATCGAAGTAACAAACTGATAGGGTGCGCCGACGCACGCAGCGCAGGCGGCAACGCCCTACGAGTTTTGGTCGGCCAGTCCCTCACACGGCAGGAAGAATATTCATATCAACCCTGTGATTCTGGTGCCATGGGAAATTGCAAACTAGCACGTACTATTCCGTTAAATGAATGATTCGCATCATTCGGACACGAGTGTCTAGGAACGGCATATAGCCTCGCAGCAGCTAAATGCCTCAAAACAAAATGACAACAAATGTAAGGGAAGAAATAAACGAGTAAACGAGAATCTCGGCGAGTGCAAAAGCTACGTCGCCGCTTGCGCTCCCCCTGAACCACTGTGCGCTGCCGCTCGCCATTAGAAACTAGGTGGTTGCGGTGGCGGTGGGGGCGGTCGTGGCGAGCGCGCTGCGGGAGGCGGTTTGGCAACGCCGCGCGCCGAGCCCCCTCAGCCAGGGGCAGCCACGCGTGCCCCCGCGCCGCGTGCGGCTCCTTCCGGGCCCCTTGCCCCATGCCCCGGGCCCCACCGCCACGGAGCGGGCCCCGCACCCAGAAAAGGGAGACAGCAACCCGCCCGGCATACGCGTCATGGAAATGCTCTGGCAGGACTGGCCCGCCCCGCTCCGGCCCACCACGCAGTTTCCATTTGGATAACTTCATCGAAAATATCAATCAGCTCGAGATATACCTTCCGAGAACAAAGTACGTACGTATTGCCAAATGAGAAACCCATCTCGCCCAAACACGATACAATTTGGATTAGTTTTCAAAGTAATAGTCTGCACGCCAGCCCCAACTTATTTGAAGTAGAATCAATATTCTCAATTATACATCCCTCGCTACCCTTTATACATTTCAGTGTACCACCATGATCTCACGTTCGTTTTCTGCCCACCTCACTCGACACTCCTCCCATCTAATCAATTTCCTTCTCTCCTCTTCGCAAAGATGCTGACAGCAACTTCTTTATTATTTTAACGATTTAAAAATATTTAACGAAATCTTAACATGTCACAGAACCAGAAACAAATTTAACTACTTAACATGTTTTTTAAAAAATACTACATCCACCAGCGACGATCCGGTGGCCGAGATCGCTAAGGCAGTATTGCCGTAGCGATCTCGTACCGAAAGATCGCGGGTTCGAATCCCGCCTCGGGCATGGTTGTATTGTGTTCGTCCTTTCACCCCTATCATCATCATCATCATATCAGGGAAGGC
The DNA here is from genome assembly GCA_017312745.1 of Gryllus bimaculatus. Lineage (NCBI taxonomy): Eukaryota > Metazoa > Arthropoda > Insecta > Orthoptera > Gryllidae > Gryllus > Gryllus bimaculatus. Next base: position 3,035,379 of record BOPP01000115.1, read on the forward strand.
AACGGGAAACCACCCTGAATAATTTATCCCAAGAAAACCCGTTATGGGTCACCTAACTTCCGTAAATGGAAGATAGGACCGAAGAAGAAGACATCCACCAGCAGTTTCAGAAGCAACACTATTTTAAAATGGGCAATTACAAGGCTGTATTTAAATTACTCAAAAATACAGATAAATACACTCGTGTATATGATTGCTTTGGTGTGATTATTGTAAAATGTATTCGATTTACATATTCGCAACCAACTGAAGAATGATGATACGCATGTTAGTCTGTCACAAATTCATTTTGGCGCTATCTCAAACAAGACGATGTCCAGAGTTTCCTGCAAGGACGTTAGGTCTTACCACAAATAGTTAACATTTAAAAAAAGTTATTTCTTTCTTTCAGGATATAAACTACAACTTTTTTACCCAATTACAAAATCATATAGAATAGGACTTTTTCTGTCAATTCGGTGGTTGTACATTATATCACATGATTGTCCGAGAGTTTATCGGAGTTTCTAGAGGAGCTTGACCCAAACTTTAAGGCAAGGCGCCTCGCCGTCCCCTTTGGCATATCCTTCTGTCTTCCTGGACTCATATTGCCTATTGTCTGCAGTTTGGAGTAGCGTTGTACTGGCTAGTAATTTTCTCAGCTTTCGCCGCTTACGAGTTCTGGGAATTAGAGGCAGAAATTCGTTAGTTTCTTGAAGTGGCGTAGCTGTCCTCATTAGTACTTTTCCATCACAAGATCCATTTACAATGCACGAAAATGTCACAAAAAAGGAAGAAAGCAAAAAAATCAAGAACTGCAGTACCTGCTATCTTTGACGAGCGAGAAATGAAAAAACGTATTCACAACAAAACATTTATTCAGAGAATAATGCGTCAAATAAAAATTTTAAAGTAAAATTGTGATAAATCAGACAAGTAAAATTTCATACATTGTCAGAGAAACGTTTGTCGCCCAAAAGCATAGTGTTTACCAATTTCACGAGAGCAAAATAACGTTTTACACACACGTCAATATTTTTCTTGATTAGTCGTAATAATAATAATAATAATAATAATAACAATAATAATAATAATAATAATAATAAATCTTTCTAATGATAAATGTAAAAAGCTGTTATTTAAATGTTAACACTTTAAATAACTAATTTATAGAAATATTTTGAAATAAAATATAAATAATTTATAATTTTTTTTGTAGGCTCATGTCCTCAAAAAAGAATAGATAGCATTTCAAGGAAAAAAATCAGCATGATAGAAACGAGAAAACTTCGTCACATACCGCCGTAAACGTAAAACTTCCTCACGTACAGCTTACGGATTATTTTCAACGTCTAATAGCAATAGAATCATGATTATGTGTACTATGCTATGTGAATAATTACGCCTAGTAAACTACATAAAATATGTGATAGATGTAAGTTTTAAGCAATTTCCAAGGCGAGTTTCTCAAGTTATTTTTTTCCTTTCGTTTTTGGATTTTCCTTGTCGGTTTATTTTTATATTATATCTAGTTTTATCTGAATAATTTCTTCAGCCTTTATAT
>BOPP01000115.1:3037114-3047351 GCA_017312745.1 Gryllus bimaculatus
CAGAAGTTTATTTTACAACAAATGTAAAATGTCAGGAATAGTTTAATTAGGACTTGTTAAGTTTTTTATACAGAAATACTAATCTTATGTAGCTATTTATACCTATTTATTCCTCAGTATCTGATGATAAAAAAAAAGATGAAACATTGCGCATATATTTTAAACACAAACAGTGCAAATTTTTATTATCTAAAGTAAAAAAAATGGGAAAGGAGAAAAACAAGAAGAAAAAGAAGACGACGAAGAAGAAGTGGAAGAGGAAGAGGAGGAAGAAGAAGAAGAAGAAGAAGAAGAAGAAGAAGAAGAAGGAGGAGGAGGAGGAGGAGGACAAGGAGGAGGAGGAGGAGGAAAAGGTGGAGGAGACTTGACCAAGATTATACAGAATTATGAATACTTTCTAAAGAATGTTCAAATACAATAATGTACTGGTTTCAACGTGAATTATGAATACTGGGCAACAAAATATTTCGGAATAAAGTTAGTCACGAAAGAAGGCGAACTTTATTGGAGTGTCTTGTGTGCCAACAATAACCCATGGAGATTACCATTAACCTCTCCTCTGACAATATCACCCTGATGCATTCAATTTACTTATATTACGTACCCAGAGTGCACGTAATGAGGATTTACGAGTTTTTAATGCGAAAATACTCGATTGGATGGGCGTCTGCATTGCAGTATCCACATTCCGTAATTAATTTCGTGAAGGGCCCATTTCATTGCATTAAACAATAGTTTGACAAAATAATAATTAAGACTATACGTCAAGACGTCAAATAAGAGTGCAATGTTCCCACACACATTACTTCAGAAAACAATCATGTTACAAAACAAAAAGTGAAAACTCACAATAAAGGAATTATTTACAATGGAAAGTTTGTTATTGTCATTAAGAATGTCCCATTTCAATGGAAACACACGTATATCTACAAAATGATACGAGGTAGAGGTCACCTGCGAACAACAGATGAAAAAATCTGACCCATTAGCACCCTCTCATCGTAATTATGTGCCTAATGAATAGACACAGGATATTTAGATAAAAATAAATTTCGCTGTTTTCACGTCGACACTCAAAATTAAATACTAACGCAGTTTCAGGACTTTGTGATTAGGATTGATAGCCAAAAAATGCCTATTCGTCCGTCAATACTCCTATTTTGTAATATTTCAATTACCGTGGTATTTACAAGCTTGTTTCGTGGCCGAATCATTCCAACGAGAGACAATTTTGTTATTTACGTGCTCTGAACATCATCACGGGCAGGTGAAGCGTTACTTATCGCTAGCGGCTGTCTCAATCTACAATTTGCTAACTCGGTTAGTTTTGATTTTTAGAAATACTCGCGAGTTGGACATTTAGGCGAACTTCGTGCCACCAAATTCGATCTACCATTCTACCAATCAGTAACTTCCAGTCCTCTCAATCTGGAAGTGAATTTTATTATGCGTGGGCCACTTTTTATTTAAACACAGTTAAAACAGTTAAACACTGTATGTGACGTACTATGGAGAGAAGTGAAATCTCTGCCCTAACTCATACACATTTAAGTTAAATTATGAATACAGGTAGCAATGACCGTTTTTAGAAACAATTGATACGAAAATATTTCCGCAGTGTAATATTACTATATACAAAAGCAAATCAGGTACATATTTGGGTTATTCTTATCACTGCGAGTACATTCCCCACTGAGCTCAAGAAATCGCGCACGGGTAATGAAGATGCATTTATGTTCAGAAGCAAAATAAGAGAACATCTCAGCAATTGCTCAAAGAATCAAGGAAGCGATGGAAACTTTAATGGAGATAGGGTCCAATGAGCCAGAAGCTGAGACACAATAGTTGTTACAGGCATCTAGTCTTTAGTCTACAGTGCAAGTGGTAACTAAAACACTACATATAATTATTAAAATCAATATTACTTGCCTCTTTGCTGCTCGGTATAGTCTCTAATTGTATAGAAATAGTTATGCAGCAGAAAATATTTTACTTGGCACTTAAACTTATGTATCGATTTTAATTGTTTACGTCATCTGGCAAAGTGTTGTAAAATAATGTGCACGTATTGTATGTGGATGTTTTGTTGTGAGGTATTGATGCTGATGTCTGATAAATGTGATTACTATGCGGAGTGTTATAGACACCTTTATTGGCTGAAAATATGTCGCAATCCATAACCACGTGTTTTTGACAAAAAACCTACATTCATTATTAAAGATTAGGATGACGAAAATTAAAGTATTAAAAGCGCTCTTAATGGACATTGGATAAGTGAATTTGATTTTACAAGCCACAGTTTAGTAATTTTCTGTCAAACATGCTTAGAAAAGGTAAGCAAACATTATTTTCATTAAATTTCATGAATATTTTGCAATTGCGTCTCTCTGGTAAGAACAGTACATATATATAACAGTACGTATTTTACGTCTGTCAATGCTTCCAGGTTTCGGGTGACAAAAACGTGTATCATTAAATATAAAATAAAACTACCAATAAAACAATGTGTCATCTCAATTTACAGTGCGTCTTTTAGAAATTTTAACTCCTATTTTACCCTTTTAAATCACTAATTTTAGAAGCTAAAAATGAGAGTATTAGAGCCTAAAATCCAGTCTACCTATAAGCTTGCTATTTTTCCAAGAACCGCCACCATTTTTAATAAACTAATGCTATTATTAATACCACAAAATGCATATGAAACGTCGATTCCAAAACACAACCAATTACAATATTTCCAATAATTTGGACTTAATTCGGTCACATTAATGTCACTCTTACTTTATTATTTCTTCCGTGGTAAACGCTGGCAGTCGTGCAGCGGAAGACCCAACAGGTGGAATACACCCAAAGCTACCGATTTGGATGTTCTTTTTATGTCCGATAAAGCAAGGTGCGAAATTTGACCACAAGTCTACCACGGCTTGGGGAAAATACCATAATGGCGTGGTAAAGCGAGGTAAACACGTATAAAACACAAAGTGAAAAACAAAAGAACTGGCGTGTCGTGGGACAGCGGCCAAAGCACTCGCTTATCTCAATGGCTACAGATCCAAGTCTTCCAGCATACCTGAAATCAACATATCAAAAAGCAGCCGCCATTGCATGTAAATTCATGGAAGGACTGACGTTGCATTAAATACACATCTCAAGTATTGTTATCTGGCTCTTAGGAAAAACCGACGAAAGCGCGAGGCAGAGGTCCTGAGCCCACGAACAAATATATAATTATATCAATTACATTAGTAACTACATGTTTAATAGTTTTTACGTAACTGTTCACACATTTTAAATTAGACACGTAGAAATGATTGATAAATGAATAGTTTCCTTTTCTATGCAGACGGCATGTAAGGGAGTTTCTATTGCAATTAGATTTCGGACGAAAAAGCAGTCGACAGATGCTTGCAGATTGATTAGCGATTCCAGGAGCGTCAACTTTATCATTAGTTCTGTAAGTAAGTGCAGTGCATGTTTTTATCGCCGGATGTAGAGGTGATCTTTCCTGGGCTTCATTGAGAGATTCGGTGCCGACCTATCCGTCCGCTTGCAAGGGTTTCGCGCCAATCAGATATCTCCCACCAGCGAGGCACCGCCACAACCTGGAAAAGCTTCAAGCACCAAAGCTTCTACCACCATGCCTCCCGGCATGGTTGTAGTGTAGAGCATGTAAGCATGTTTGATGTAACTGTATGAGGAAGTGGGGATAGGACAACGACGAGGAAGCGAAGATCACGCACGGTCCATGGCCTGTTTGCTAGTATGTTGATCGGAGAAACCACGGAAAACAAGCGATCAGATCAGTCGGCCACTAGAGTTCTCTTTCAGGCAACAGCTGAACTCGACCTAGCCATCCAGCCAGTGTGGAAAATCCTGCCACCGTCGGGAGTGACACCTTAGGGCATCCCGCCCAGAGGCACTGCAATCGATGCCCTGAGCCACCTAAGCCGGTTCTGCAGCTCGGGCGAGGGAAAGGTTTCCCGTATCGAATGCGCCTTCGGTCGCGCCTTCGCCTGCGCCCCGCGAGCCGCGTCCGAGAGCCATAAAAAGTCGACGCGTGTGCGCGGGCGCGTCACGTTCCCCGGGTGTCGGGTTCAAGCGCCGCTCTTAGCATTCTCGCCACGCGGCCCCGCCGCCAACGCGCCGCGCCGCGTCGCGCCGCGCCGCGCCATTCCAGCGTGGCATGCGTCACAATGCCGCATTGTCTTCGCAGCCCTTCGCTCGCGTCGAGTGCGCGACTTCTCTCCCAGCGGACGCGTTGGACGCATCTCGCTCTCGCGGGAGGGGACGTGAGGACAGAGGAACGCTCGTACTTGATTTCCCAGTCACACACTTTTGACGACGCACTCGCAATACGATTTACACGGTTGGGAGCAGGTCTCAAAGCAGTATTAAATTAACGCGTTCTAATTATACGGTGCGTTGAAAAATTATCTCTACAGCGGAAACGACGTGGCTGATAATCAGAATTTTGAGATTATATTTCCTCTTGCAGACCAACAAAACATCTGTGTCAAAAGGTTACGCGACTATTGCTATCGTCGATTTACAGCATATATTCACGCTCTAATCCGTCTCAATTCAAAAGAATTTCCTCTATTTAAATTTCTTTAAACGGGAATGGTAAGTGCCTCAAAACACATACGAATAATCATGGGACTTGAAAACATATATACCGGCAAAGGTGGCTCAGGGCATGTAGTGAGGTCACTGCAGCGCCTCTGACCCGCAGGTCCTGGGGTTCGAGTCCCGGCGGTGGCAGGATATTCGACTCTAGTTCGTCAGCTACTAGGTCACGTTCAGCCGTTGTCTGGAGGAGAATTCTAGCGGCCGGCTGCTCTGATCACTAGTTTTCCGTGGTTTCTCCGATCAATACCAGACGAATGCCGGAGCAGTACCCTAACAAACGGGGCACGGGGTGAGATTTTTTCTCCCTCTTCCATGTTCTTTTCTCACCCGTGTATTTACACACACACTGACAAGTTCTACACTGCCACATGTCGGCAGACCAATCGGGTCTTACTGTCCCAGCTGGGGCGGTGCCATGCTAGTAGGAGATACCTAGTTGGAGAAAATACCCGCAAGTCGACGTATGTGGGCACTGGATCTAACCAGCCAGCGGGGTAATTTGACCGCCACCTTTCGCAACAAAAACACACACTACAGTCACATACCAATGATCTTAGCAGTTGACGCACAAACTTCCGATCTATCCACCTTGCATATGCGGACAAGCTTTCAATATAACCTTTTTAACATTTCATTGTTTAGCGCCCATCTCCAGCTGCAAATTAGATTGATAGACAACTTTTTTCCGGGCGCATTAACTGCCGTAGTCCCGTAAATGTAGTGCACGTTATATCCCAGGAGGTTCATCCCGTGCTAGAACGTGAGAATCGGCACCGACCTACACATAAAATTACGGGGTTTCCTAAATAGCGAGTATCTCCGCCAGCGGGGCACCGTCTTAGCCGGAACAGCTCCCGATACCTCCGGCATACGTGGTAGTGTAGTGCATCTAAGTATGTGTGTGTGTGTGAGTATACACAGAAGAGATGATCCCATGGGGGCCCGTAGGCATTTTGATACGGTATTGCTCCAAAATTTGCCTGTACTGAGAATCTTGGAAAAATACCGATCAGAGCATCCGGCCGCTAGAATTCTCCTGCAGACGACGGTTCAATTCGACCCCGGGATGTAGTTGGTCGAAAATCCGCCAGGGTCCGGACTCAAATCCTAGGACCCCCCGGCCAGAGACGCTGTAGGAGCAACAGTTGTTGCCTTTGAGCCATCGCAGCCGGTCCGCTCATTAGAGGCGGCGTTTTGCAGCTGTTGCGAGCGCGCGTGCTCGCTGCGGCTCCCCACGATGGAAATGGGAGTCGTAGCGAACAATGGGCGTGAAGAGGTGGCCAATGCTGGCAAAAGAGGTGAGGCCGGGGGGGGGGGCAGCTAGGGCACACGTGCCAGTAACCAGTTCCCCGCGCCGAACGAGTTCCACCGGCGCGGCGTGGCCGGGATGTGAAGCCAGGTGCCGGGGGCGGTGGCCGGACGGCGTCCAACGCGCAGCGGGGTCGAGGCTCGCGGCGGGAGCCAGGCTCATTCAAGTTATTTTACATTTAAATATACCAGCTACCTTCGCGCAAGTGTATAGAAATTTGGCGTTATTCATCAGATGATATTTGTATAATGTTAGCTCGATGTCAGAACGGTGAGACGAGGTATCTCTGGTAACTTCCAAGAGGACGTTTGGACGAACAGAAGACCTTCAGTACACGGCATTACCTCCACTGCAATTCAGGACTACCTGGCTATTCGTGTTTCTGCTTCTCTAATCTGTTACTTGGTGGGACAGGTAACATGTGGTTGAAAAGATTTTTATATTCTCACATAGAAAGCAGCGTACACTTCAAAGCAGACTTTTTTCTGATTACTTTTCGAAAACATCCCTGGCCCCCCAAGCGCACATATTCGAGTCACCCACGACCCTTGGAGGTCCGTTGCGGATAACTGGACTTCGATCCAGCGCTTACACGCGCGAGCTTATTTGACTATCATAAACGCAGCCACGCTCCGCATCCGACGGTCTCTGAAAGTATTACTGTCCGATAGGATACAGCGTCCCTCGCTAGCGAATGTGGAAATTCGATAAGAGCAGAATTGTATGAGGATTAATTCTTATCTGTGTGAATGCCCATTCTGTCCGGAATGGGCATTGGGCTATTTCCGTTCTTTGATTATCAGCAAAGAGTTACATTGTTAAGTCTGCTTTTAAGATTGTAACGACGTCTAAGACTGGGCCTTTTGTGTCTTGTTCATAAAGCAAATTGAGATAGTCTATTTGCTTCCGAAAAAGAACTGCCTCTTTTTATATCATGCGTTGCCACATTGTTTACCAATATATATATATATATATATATATATATATATATATATATATATATATATATATATATATATATATATATATCATGAAACCATTTACGAAGCGTTGGTTAATGAAAGGATAATGATGATTGACTCATGGAACATAATACACAGGGAAACAAGAAGGAGTAGGGGTCAACGAAAAACACGCGATATTATATGAGGAGGTAGGGATTATCATTTTACTTGAAAGTCGTCATACGCCAATACATCATATTCATACTCTACCACGAACCCGATACAGACGGTGGACCTCTGCCGATGCAGCAGCTATTCAGCTACACTAAGAGTTGTAGGGCAGGATATATGTGGTACATGAATAATGCAGGATATGTGGTACATGGATTATGTGTGCGTGCGCGCCTAAGTGAGTGTATGCCAAAATAAAACCATTTAAAAATTGAAAGTGACATTTGTAAATAAAAACCAAAAACCATGAGAATTTTGCCTGAGCCGTTCGTAAAAAAGATTGACTTAAGGGCATTTAGCTAGAAGTCAATTTTTCAGATTCCATCACTTTGTTGCAAACACCATTTGTATGTTGCTCGCCCTGAAATAACTCTCCGCCTCGCCGCCGGCAGTAACGAGAATATATTCGGCCTCAAGACACTGTCACCGTTGCCGTAGTCTGTGCCTTTGCCATCCGCGGCACCACAGACGCGATTCGCGAAATAATTGTCTCCACAGGAGTGCACAGCCTAAAACAAGAGGAATGGCAACGATTTTTGAACACATTTTCTACTGAACGTTTTTATTTACATATGACATTTTAATGAATAAAATATTCAACAATGAGAATTAAATTATAACTTGGGCGTTAAAATAATTAAAAACAATTAATTCGATGAAAAATTATTAATACAGTTTGCAAATGAGTCAGAAAGCATATTTCCAAACATTTTCCGAAGTTGTTAGTTTAATGAGGAAAATAGTAAGTGATTGAACATATTTAAGGGGGGAAAAATATTAAAACGCCACGCTTTAGAACTCCTATTAACATTTTCAGGGGATTCACGGGTCCACGCCCCCACTGGCCCCTCCACGGCGGACGCCTACGATAGTCCTCGATGTGAACATGAGACCTTTATTAAGTGGTCGGCCAACTGATTCCATGATAATGGTTAACGTAAAGTGAACTGATGTTGGAATTGCTTACACGGCAATGGTTATGATAAAAACGATTCTATGAATGGTGAAATGAGAGATATGGAAGAACGTAAGGTAATTTGCTGCGCGCTTACTTGGTCCACAAAATGTTGCTCTTGGAGCGACAGGGTTTTGAAACTCCGGATGGAAAAGCAACGCGCTAGCCGCTACACGACGGGCCGATCCGTCCGTCCCAACATCAGCCTCGTTCGTAACGAGAGCAAATCGAGTCCACCTTTGCACTCGACGCCACGTCGTGGACTGGTCAGCCGACGGCTCGGCCTTCCCAGACATGCCCGCACCCTCGGGGCCGACTCCTCCCCGAAGGCGACCACGGAAGGGGAGATCGAGACCCTCTCGAAGCAGCCGCGCACGCGGTGTCGCTCGGACAACCTGGCAAGCAAAACCATTGTTAACGAGAGGGCAGAGAGATCCACGTACGGGGCCGCCGCCGCCATTGTCTTGTCCTCAGCTTTCGGCTGGCGGTGTGCTATATGAGCTGACTCAAGGCCCCACGCGTTTACGCCACTGCGCCGCGCAGAGGGGCTCGTCCGCGGAGCCCTCGGCCCGGCCCGTCCCGTCCCGGCCCGGCCCGTCCCGTCCCGGCCCGGCCCGCCCCGCGATCCCCGGCCGGGCGCCCTCCCTCGCTCCAGCCCACGTTCCGCCCCGCGGGTTGCGTCAGCCGCCCCTGGCGCGTCCTCGCCCTCTCCCTCCGCCCCCGCGCAGCCTCGCTCGCCAAAGACAGGGGGCACACGCTAAGCGGGTGAGTTAGCGAATCGTAATGTGTTGTGAATAAGAGTGGAGCCTGCACATACGTGGGCAGTGATTTACTGAGGAATAAATGTTAGACTGTGGCTTTCTTAATTAACCGACACAAAAGAACAAAACTGAGTATACAGTCCAACGCCAGTATATCATATAGTGCCGGCCAATGTGCCGCCATCTAAGATAGGTTGTTAAATTAAGGAAGAATTACGTTACTATCACTTCTTTCCTCGTCGCCTAACGTCATACCTCTAGCTTGCGTGACATGTAGGCCCGAGCCAACGCAATAAATGGCCACCTGACCAGGGCAAGTTGCGGGGAAGACGAAAAATTGCTCATTACGACCTCAAAATCTCAAGGTTCTCTTAAATTGGCGGTCATTTTACATGGGTGCATTTTAAAAGAATGGAGGTGTCTAATTAAGATGTTGGTAACACGTCGGTGAGGGCATAAATTATTTCAGGACCCAGCTGCGGTTATAGGACTCCAAAATTTTATCGGCTGTTCTTAAACAATGTGCCAGGGATCTTCCTTCTACATCCCGTCTCGAGGGAGGGAAATTTTGACGTAATGCATAGCGCAAACCTCCGCCACTAGGGAGCCTGGGTTTGATAGTTTTCTAGTTCTCCTTTTTCCTATATATATATATATATATATATATATATATATATACACATTTTAAACGTTCATTAAACCTGTTTAAATCTAGAAAGCTCCTCTTTTTTACTAAATTTTACTTGAACATATTTTAAAAGAATCACATTATGGCAAAGAACGAAACGCGCAGCTCTACTAAGGGTGCAAGCGTCGCGCAGTCAAGGAAGATGTACAAAATAGGACACAGTACCAAATAAACCCAAAAGAACAAACACTATGAACACACCTACCACATAACCGCTCAACGTCTTCACGCATGCTTTATTTCTCGTCTTGAGCATGTGTATTTCATATATCGTTCACTCAAAATTAATTAACAAAATAATTTTCTCAGGAACATTTTACTCGCAAATAAAACTAATCTTTCTAAAAGTGTAAATATATTAAACATGATTTTTAGCTGTTGTAAATACTGAAATTTTAGATTTAGATAGTAAAAAAATATTGAAAATATGCACGTTTTAATGAGATGCACACGTCTCAACATTTCCTAGCTCTCTTAACTGTTCTACCAAACATGTGGATCAGTTTTCGTGTTAAACATAACCTTTAAATCCCAATATTATTTTAAGTCAGAGTTTTTATACACAAATTAACACATTCACATTTATTTCACTGTTGAATATATAACATTTTTCGTTTCATTTTACGTTTCGATCCTTCATTCTGTAAGTACATACAGTATTTTCGTGTCCGTGTGTCAACTTGTGCAGAGCTCCCCTCGCCGGAGCGTCGCAGCGGGGGC
>BOPP01000115.1:3047376-3061723 GCA_017312745.1 Gryllus bimaculatus
TATAACCATTACATGAAGCATAATTTGATTTTGTTCAATAAAACATCCAATTCGCCTGCGACACTATATCGTAGGACTTTATCCCTAAAAAATCCTATGGGCGCTTCCGATGATTAACCTTTCGCAGAAAAAACAGTAATGTTTTTACTGTGACTACAAGACGTTTCCATACACTGGCGTATTCCTTTTAACAAAGATGATTCCATGGCAAAACGTACATACAAAGCAAACACCGAGGGCACAAGGCGCCGAAGCGCTAAGAGAATACAGGAGCCGCCTGGCATCCACCCCGGAAGGGGGGGCACGGTGCTTTCAGCGCGGCATCCGCTTCAGGCAAAGGGCCGCAGGGCGGCCACGTGAGCCCTGCGGTAGAGAGCAAGCCCTCCGTCTGCCTCCCTCTCTCCCTCTTCCTCCTCCAGGAGGAACCCAGGCCCAGCGGCGCGCGGAGCACTCGGGCCGCCGTATTTCTCCCCTTTTGCCGTCCCTTGCGCGGGCCGCGCGGCGCAACATGCTTACCAACCGAACAAAAACAGTTAGGGCCAGAATTTGTGAAGCTGATTGCAAGCAGACCATTACGATTATATTACGATACTTGTATATTCTGTTAGTTAAATAAAGATCGAAATAGATTAGTATGTACTCCGGCTTCTGACGGCAGGTTTTCCCCCCTTCAGGGTTTTTTTTCCTGAGCCAGTACCTTATGGTCTCTTTCCGCGGCTTTGATGCGATGGCAGAGATCATTTGAGGCGTGAGAAAATATCAGATGTCGAAAGATTAGAACGCGATCACGGTGTAGGTATTTTACATGGTCGCTAAGGCCTTTGCCTAGCCACATCGGGATCAAGTTAAGATTAATTTGTTTTGTAATAAATTACTATAAATAAAAAAATAATATTATGATTAGGGAGAGAATCAGTTGACGACATATGAAATATCATTTTTCATTTCACTTCGAAGCCTACCGAATTTAGAACAAATGATTTTTAATATAGAAATTCGCTTATATTATGATAACAGGGAATTACCCATGTTGTTATCGTTTTTTTTTTTTTCATTTTCATCGATTTCGACTAACAAGTCCTTTTTTACCTTTTTAAGTAATTTTTTTAAATGCTTTTCTCGCTGAATTTTTGATTTAATATCATTTTAATGGTACTTGCTTTCAAATAAAATTTACAGATACAAAAAAATGTTCACCACAGAATTTCCTGAGTAACCTATTGAGTTTCTTCGCTTCATACGAGTATATGTGTAATGTTAGCCGTCTAGGAGTTCTATTGTCGTAATCAATGATTCCTTGTGACGCATATCGACTGCAATGGTCAGTGTTGTAAACAGAATTCGCTATTAAAAAAGGGATATATCCAGATTTCTAGCTATTAAAGCAGAACTATCAAAACCAAAACGTTGCTCAAGTGGCGCCTTGGAAATCACTTGACACAAGGAAGAAAGAGGGGAAGAAGCTTCAGCATTACACTCAAGTCAACATTAAACAACAGCTGCAAATTCTCATAGCTGAAGTGATGTGCATTTAATTTATATTACGTCATAATTTCTTTCTTTTAGGGCATTTTTAAAAGAATTTTAGAGCATTTTATTGATAATATTTTTTCTGGTAGCCAATTTTCTGCTAAGCCATTTAAATGTTATTACGCTTTAGCCTACAATCACCCAAAAGTTAAATTGTCTAATTTTTTTATGAACAACGTGCATAAATATAAAATGATTCTTGATTGGTGAAAATAATCTATTTTATTTCCCTTACAATATTCTTCCATCTGCCCCTGTAGCCATCAGAATTACTCCAATATGAACTAATTTCTTAAATATTAAGAATAAACTTACTATCTACAAAACAGTATAAAGTTTTAATGGAAGAGAAAATTTCTGAAGTGAGCGAAGAATAAAATTACTAAATCCACTCTAGAATCAGCAGCAGAAAAAGAAGCAGAAAAAGCAAGCAGCAGCAAAAGAAGAAGAAGAAGCAGACAGCCAAAATAAGAAGAAGAAGCAGCAGCAGCAAAAGTAAGAAGAAGAAAGCAGACAGCAAAGAAGAAAGAAGAAGCAGCAGCAAAAGGAAGAAGAAGCAGCAGGCAAAAGAGAAAGAAGAAGCCTTAAATACTATTATACATGAGTCATCAAAAGAAAGGAAGAAGAAGAAATAGACAATAGCAGCAAAAGAAGAAATGAGAAACAGGCAGACAAAAGAAAGCAAGATGAAACAGACGAACAAAGCCAGCAAAAGATTCAAGAAAGCAGGCAACAAAAGAGAAGAGCAGCAGCAAAAGAAGAAGCAGCAGCAAATAGAGGAGGCAAGCAGAACAAAAGAATTTTTAAACGGGAGTGGATGTTAGAAATAAAGGTGGCTCTCAGAAGTCAACTACAGCGTCACAAAAAATAATATGATTTCATTGTCTAAATACCCGAATTGAAAGCGTTCCCGAATGAAAACATTATTATGTAATGCCGCGAAAGTGCAAAGATTCGTCCTATCCAGTCTGCTGGCTCTCCGCCTTGAAAAATGGAAATTTGTCTGTTTTGCGCGGTCGGATTTACAGCATGGATAACCGTGTGTGATGTGGTTAGAAGCATTTTGCAAAAACCTGCTTCAACGGTAATGAAAAATGACGGAGAGACGACCACCACACGGGAGTGTGGTTGGCGACATGAAAATTGTTCACTTTTGACGAGTTTATGTTCATCATTGGCGGAATGAATATGCGCACGTTGTCGGTGTGGCAATGGAGTGCATCAGGAATCTGTTTTACGATACTCCAGAAAATATTCATTAGCGCATTGTGTTGCCCAGGATCTAGATATGACCAGCGCGTGTTGCTGCTGGTATTCATTGTAAGAAAATACAGGAAAGGGATGAATTGGGAAAACCGCCGACCGGATATTTGGAATACCTGCTTCTCGCGACGGAAGTAAAGATGTGTATTTTGTAATCACAAAAAGAAAGTCACATCCAAGGCCACTTCAGAATCTTGGGAAAAACTATGCTTGAAATACGCCAAACAAATATCTGCCATTATTTCACTAAACGCGATCCGGGACGGATCGCATCTAAGGAGGGGCAATGTTACGAATATTTGCATCACATGCCGGATATTTCTCTGCGCGTGGATTGCGTCATTCTGCCGTGCGCCCGCGTGTCCCTCCCCCCCGAACTAACCGGTTCCGGACTATGGCGAGCGTGGAAACGCCCGGCGAATGTGCGGGTGCCTGGAAGACAAAGCGCCATGAGGGCAGGTATAATGCGCCGCTGCCGGCAGCCGGAGGTCAGTTGAGTTAGAAGAATCAGTAGAAGACGTGAGTAGAAGTCAGTGGTAGTAAGCGTTCAGTGAGTGCAGAGAAGCAGTCAGTCCGCCAGTGTGTCCGAAGTGAAGCTGTGCTGTGAATATGTGCATTGCGGTTGAAGAGTGGTGCAGCGGTTGAACAGCAGTCAGCAGTGTGAGTCTGCAGTGACAGCTGAGCGTGAAGGGTGCTCGCGGTAAAGCAGTGTGCAGCGTTGAACAGGCAGTCACAGTGTGAAGTCTGCCAGTGGAAGCTGAGCTGTGAAAAGTGGGCATCTGCGGGTAAACAGCAGTGCAGTGGACCCGAGTAGCTCGTTTGTCGGCAGTAAGTGTGTCTGCGCTAAGGAATTGTGTCTGCGCAGGGGGAATTGTGGTCTGTGCATGGGAATTTTGCGCGTCAAGTTGCCAGTGGACCTAGGACAGTGCATTGGACTGGGGCTGACTGGCTAGAAGAAGAAAAACTGTGAAATAAATAGTGTGTCAGAAGTGAACTGTGTAAATAAATCATCAAGAAAACGGAATTCGGTGTAAAAGAAAAATAATTAAGTGTAATATATTTGTAAAATAGGACAAGTATATTTGGTGTTATGAATGTTCCCGAATAAACGTTTTTGTTTACATATTGTGTTGGTTTTAATTCACCACGGAGAAACGTTACAATAGCTTATACGATTCCGGCATTTACACACGAATCATTACGATTTGATTAATCAGATTTACAATTAAAGCTAACTGTAAATAGCATTAGCACAAAAAAGGCGGGTTTAATCACTCAATACGATTTGGTGGGTGTAGTTTTAAAGCCACCTATGGAGGTGGTCACATTTAATTGCTTTCGTCAAGATGATTAAAATATTTAGACGAACCTTTTCTGACCTGAGAGAATTCTAGAAAAAAATTAAGGTTATTAAGGCAGCACTGCACAACAATACTGCCATTCCGGCTTACTGTAAATCGTTAGGACATGATTCAATACACTAACAATAGTTTTTACAGACAATACAGACCCGAATCTACAGACCTAATTACACCAGAACTATTTAAAAAAAGTAATTCTTCACGTAACTCTTTGTCGGTGTGGATAGTCGAGCCAGAAACTTTCATTGCTTTTAAAAATTCTGCTTAATATAAACGTGTAACGCAAAAATGAAAATGTGCAATGCAAAAGGACCCGCCATCGGATGACTAGTAACTAGTTTATTGTCTTCAATCCTTCCCATAGCCTCAATCGAAGGCTATGAGGAACATCGCATGCATCATGGAAACAACGACACGGAGACAAGCGCTGTCAGCTCTAAGGCAGTATTGTACATTTAAATAGTCACTCCTAAAGGTCTGGAGCACGGCGGCCGGTGGGTTGCAAATGAGGAGGGGCTATCACATACATTTTACATCTTCAAAATATTTCTTGCCGATTTGCACGTATCGAGATTTTAATCCTTGTCCAAGACAACTTTTCAACTTTTACGTTGATAATAAAAGATACAATTGTGCTCCCGCTAAAATAAGAGATTACAAAAGAAACATTCCCCGCAAACAAGAGCAATTTATCAAATCAGAAGAAAGGATCGGTATTCTTAGATTAGTTAATAGCCGCCGGCTCTGACGAAAAAACTCCTAATAGGAGCACGCTGCCCCCAACCAACTTTTAGTACCCCCACTCACCCTCAAGCTTTCGTCGCCTCGCATGCATCAGCTACGGACGGACTCCCGCTAGTCCACTATGCTACACATTCCAAAAACATTTATCATTCGTATAATCGGGCATTTAAAACTACATTCGTCCTCAAACATTGCGCTGGTGGTATACACAAATTAAACGAGTCGATTTATTAATTATTACAGGAAGTTTAATATTTTCTGCAACTTTTCCCGAGGTTGGTTTTTCTGGGGAGACCGCCGCCATAGAATGTTAAGGAACAGTTCTATTGGTCTCGAGTTGCCAGGAGAGTGGTACAGTGTCTTCCAGTAGGGGGCTTTACTTCGACTTACATTTCTTGTATTGAAGTTCCCAATTGGATGAGGGTGCCCTTCTCTTTTCACTCCTGACCTTCAAGAGGCACTATATTTAAACCGGACAATCGACGGATTTCCACTGCTGCTACACGGAAACAGATGCATTATATGACTGAAAGGAGAACAAAACAAAAACCTGTTACGCATTTTTGTTGCAATGAAATTTGCTTTCTTCGTCTGCCTTTGATTCCACTTTACAAGCGCGGGTTGTAAATCGCCGTGAAAAATACAATAATTCATGTAACTAATTTTCAGTGGAAAGGTTAGCGATTTAAGAAGGTTAAGTGGCTTGTACGAGAATATTCACAGAAAGACTATCGAAGAAAAAAAAGCGTTGTTTTGAAACTACTTTGAAGCAAACAGTCCGGACTGATTCGTTCCTAAGCAGATTAATTCCACATTCTCTCGTCAGAACTTCCAAGCACAAAAAGGAGTAGAAATTGACCTTTATTTTCACGCTACTGCTTACGCAGTATAGAGAAAGTTATGTAATGCTAGGGAAACTAGTGGTGCTAAAACAGCATGTACTTTCTTGCCTGTATTTTCAAGCAAAATTACACCAAAAGTACTCCGAATTTTGAAAAATTGTACATGACCTTATTTCAAAATCTATTTTTAAGGAATAGATAATTATGGGAATAATCTCATTCTTCATAATTGTAGTTGTAGGAAGACGCCAAAACTTTCGGAATATTTTGCAATTTTCGAAAAATTGAAGCTTTAAACGAAAATGAAACTTGCACCATTCTCTTAAACGTCCCTCACACTCTTCAACAACAAACTTTAATCCAAAGCGATGGAGCCATTTTTTTTTAAAACTTTGAAAATGCTTCAGGGGCTTCATGTAAAGTACCTCCCAAAATTAAAATATCGGTTTCAAATTCAAGGGGCCGCGACATCAGCCAGATTGATTTGGGGAATATCCATTTTGGAGAAAATCGGCTGAACGGTTTACCCGCTAGAGTTCTTTACAGACAAACGGACGGACGAACGGATAGACTTTTGCCGTATTCGAGTTTTCGGTATCAAGGACTCACAAAACATGTATTCTAGATACATTACGTGTTAAAAGAGTTTTTTTTAATATATCATATGATATGTATACACACTTCCCCTAACACGTATGTCTGTCTGTTTGATCGCCCGTCCGTCTGTCTGCGAACAACGTAAACGGTTAAACCGTTCAGTGGATTTTCTCCCAAATTAAATTGTCCAATCGATCTGGCTGATACTGCAGTTCCTGAATTTGAAACCAATATTTTAATTTTGGAGAGTACTTTTCATTACGTAGTTAGGACATCCAAATTTTTCAAAACGTTTCCAAATTTTTTGATCAAATTTATTTGTTGGATAGTAAGAAAGACATTCAAGAGAATGGTGCATGTTTAATTACCCTTTAAAGCTTTGATTTTTCGAAAATTTCAAAATTTGTTTCGTCGTCTTCCTTCAATTACAATTATGAAGATAATTTTTTCCTAATGAAATATGTTTATCAAAAACAGATCTTCAAATAAAATAAGGTCATGCTATTTTTTTTTGAAAATGAATATTTTTGTGTCATTTTGTGTCAAACAATCAAATTTGATTTTCTTTAACTCATTTTTTCTTCAAAACGGCACCAATTTTTTTAATTCAAGGGTATAGCCAAAAAAGATGGTGAAAAGAGCCCCCAAACCAAATCGATAATCGTGATACTCATATGGAAGTGACTAAAAAATGCGTAATTCCCGAAAAATCAGCATCCTAGGACAATTTGTTGCGGAGATATCAGATAAGTGTTTTTCATATTTTAGTTTGTTCTCACCTTATATTTTAAGTATCGGGCTGAAAAAAATTGCAGACGTGGAGGAAAGTAGTTGTATTTTTGCCAACTAATTTTGAGGCCAAATGTAAATGAAAAATCAAAGAATTTTTGACGTTTTTGACGTGATAACATTAGAGCAGCGTCTTAAGTTTTTTTCCGCTGAGAATGTGCCAGGTTTCATGTTCGTTGAATCCCTGATTTATCGGAAATTTTTAAAAAATTGCAAATTTTCCGCGTCTTTCTACAATAATTTGTTTTGTGAGGATAATTTTTGTAAAATAAAATGTATTAAATGTCAAAAAAAGATCAAGTAACATCATTTTTTGTGAAATTTTGCTTCAAAGGTAATTTTAAGATTAATTTAAACAACTATTTTCTGACGGCTACAAATTTTGTCTTTAATTTATTATAAGAAAGACGGGTAAAAAAAAGTGGTGCTGATCCCATTTTCGGTCCACGCTCTGTGTTTTCAAAAAGTGTGTGTGGGGAAACCTAAATTGTAAATTCGAATTTCCCGAGCTTCGTTTCAGGTGGTGCCAAAGTATAAAGCCCTTGCGGCACATAGCGTATAAATAACATATAAACACCTTAATTGAAATTTGCCCAATTAGGTTTCATTGAGCAAAAAATTACAAATTACAAAATTACAGATATACAAAAAAATTAACATCGCCAAAGTACAAGCTCAAGTTTTTTTTTGTTGAATACAATATATTAATAAAAATCAGTTCTTTACAAAAGGTAATGTACAATTTTATAAACATATGAGTAGTTTGGCGTACTTTGTAAATTATAATTCGCCGTGATCCATTTGCTAGCCTTAACAAAATATTATATTGAAATCTGACAATTTTACGTAATTACAATGCGAGAAATTACTTAACCGTTAATAAGGGCGAGAAAGTTTTAACACCATTAGTTATTTACTTTTCATAAATTTGAAGCATCAAATGAACTAATATAAACTAAAGAGGAAAATGCCAAATGCGACATTTCAGTAAGTAGCATTGTCATGTAATGATCTTTACAACATATCAATTTGGAGGCACTATATTTTTAGGAACGCCTTTTCGAGCATACTGCTTCTTTACTGCATTCCGCTATTATGAAAAATCTCGTCGATAGGATAGAAAATCAAGGTTTTATTTTCTATCCTATCGACGAGATTTTTCATAATAACACATTTTAAAACCCAAAGATGCTAAGATATGCAACGCAAATCTTGTATATACTGAAGTGTTTGTTGACTATGAATACATGTTCACTTTCAATTACTCGGCGTACGATAGCAAGCAACACCTCGGGAAGAATACAATAAATTAAATACAATATTAAACACGTGCTCTAATCAGCATCCAATATGGAAAACAGAACTGAAAACTTCAACATTATTTTTAAAATGTTTACAACTAAATTATGGTATTTTTTAATAAATGTGAGTTTGCGTGCAAAAAGTCAATAAGGTATCGACGAGCCTAGGAATCCTAGTCAAAAGTCGTCAGTGAAGTCTTCCGTCTAAAAATAAATAAATAAATAAAATAAAGTAATAACAAAATCCCTAACTTCGGATTCTACACCAACCACTTATATTTTACGCTCCCTCTCATGGTATTATAGAAGTTCCAACGATGCTCGGAATCCATGGCCAGCGAGATATTCCGGATTGATTGATTTATTGATTGCAGTTTAAAGGAAGTTTAAACAGATATGGTCATTGGCGTTCATGTCAAATAACTTAAAATCGATACATAACACATGAAAACAGCGTAGCGGATGCGACTATCACAATAATAAAACCCACAAATTAAATTCAGGAGACAGGAAAAGGAATAATTATTGTTATATTCTAACGTGTAATAACTACAAAACGTGTTCTTAAGAACTGCCTGGATATGGAGTCAGCAGAAACCCTCCGCGGTGCACACAGGAAAGAGGAAAGAGAAAGGATCCATCCGCAAAATAGGATTTTACCCGCAAACCGGGACTCCTTGTGCAAAGGAACCGAGAGAGTGAACTATAGTTCATCGGCCATCCAGATTTGATTTGATTTACTGATGTTTTCGGGCTCTTCAACTGCTATGGTTATTAGTCCCGTTAGTGTAGTTAATGATATTTATGAGTAAAGGTAGCGGTGTTTCTTCCCCACTCGTTGGTGAGACCTGGCGCCGACCACCACGTCGGTTAGCGGGAAACTCCTCTTGAGGGATCTCCCCAGCGGAGTACGATCCCAGCCGGGACAAGCTCTAGACTCTCGACATGTGTGGTACTATAGTACATCTGAAGTGTACGTGTATGTAAGAAAGGGGAAGGCAGAGTACAAAGAAGAAGAAGGAAAAATAGCGAGCGGTCCCCGGCCAGTTTGTTACAGTTCTGGCATTCGCCTCGCACAGTTAGGAGAAATCACGCAAAACTACCTAACAGTGCAGCTGGATGCTACAATTCTCCTCCAAATAGCGGCAGTATTCGGCCTAGCTTTCAACTTAGTATTGAAAATCCGCCAAAGTCCGGACTCCAACAACGGGACCTGCTGGACACAGTCTCTGCAGAGACAGCGGTAATGCTGACACTGAGTAACCGATCATCCAGGACGCCTAGTTATTTAGGGAATTCCTTTAGAGGACTGTAAGGAGCTACCAATGACCAGGTTGAGGGCTCCGGGGAACCTCTCAGCAAGCCATGGTTGCCTACCATCCTGCTACAGCCACAATACGTTTTTATTTTATTGTTAAATAACGTCAAAATCAGTTTAAAAGTCTGGCACACCATGTGGAGAAGTGAAAAATTGTTTACATTAAGTATTGACAAAAGCAAATTAGCTATAGCATTAGGCTATTATCCCTAGTGCTCTACGTGAAGGAATCGACTTCACAGTCGTAAAATGGAAAAGGGATCATTCGAAAATTATTATTTGTATTTGTAGGTAACTGCTGTCACGCCCCTATGATCCCGTCACAAAAATCATTCTCGGGAATTGCCATTTCCCCGCGGCAGCGCTGCCGTGCGCAAAGCGGCCGCTCTGCAAACGACCAAGCGTGCGCGGGAGGGGGGGGGGCGCACCTCACGAAAGCCCGGAAGGACGACACCGGAGGCCGTATGCGCGCCTCCGCATCACCTCCGTTTCCAGCGGTGACTCAGGCCTCTCCTGGAAGCGAATTGCTCGATGCGGTGGCGATAAGGCGAGCACGCCACGGCGCCGGCCGCCACCTTCCGCATCACGCACGGCGCACGCGGACGGGCACGCCGTATCACTAGACATAACCCTCCCGGATACATTTACCCTTTCTGTGTATTAACAGTATTCATATTTTTTTCGTAATACTGTACTGTTAAATCAACTTCACGCAACCAAACACAGAGACGAAAACGGCCGACTTTCATGAAAGGATTCAACAGTTCGCCGTCTGTCGAGGACAATTGAAACGAATTCTAGCTAAAACGGTGTTTTTAAACACACACAAATACTCACACAGAGTGTCTCCATCTCTCTTATTGTAAGTCGTAAGATTACGTTCACTTAATGATTATTTTTGCGAAGTGGCAGTAAATTTAGTTCTTTGGGTGGATTTTACGTGATACACCAAAAGTCTTATGTACGTCTTTTGGTAGTTTTTATTTTAAACGCTTAATGGTGTGGTGGTGAGTTGTATGGTGGTGTGGCAACAAAGTAACAAGGAAGATCAAGTTTCCATTTAATTTCGATGTTGCAAATTACAGTGTGAAAATAAAATTGCGAATCTTTTAAGTCACAACACAAATATTTTCTCGGTATGTTATCTATAATAAATTGGTAAATTTTACATATCCAGAATAAATACATTTAGCATGCCTATTTTCGTAAAAATAAATGCCATTTCGTCTGCCAATTTCCGTGGAAATATGTGCTTGAACTTGTTTTATGGAAATTTTGTTTTTCCTGATATGTTTAATTTTCTTCTTTTAAGATTAAAGCACGAATGAAAGTGAATTCAAAGCTTTAAGAAAAATAAATTATATTCTTCGTTTGTGTAAACAGAATTATAAACTGTGATCCTTGATACCTACAGCAAGTCGACCGTTAATAATAATAATAATAATAATAATAATAATAATAATAATAATAATAATCTGTTAAAATTAATTTTCAAAAGGAATAAATAAGAAAAATAAGACACATATTCCGAAATCCTAAAAGCGGAAATGTCAAATGTCTCGAGTCAAAAAAGACCATACGTAATATAAAGACGGAGGGCACCATAGCATCTACAAACAGTGGCGATGTCGGGTGACTAAATTCAGTTTCATAGATAATGTTATTAATCGAGACATGTTGCTATTTTTTATATTGACATTTCATAACACCATTGTTATAGACATTTTTGCGCTACACTGTTTTAATAGAGAAAATTACAGTATATCTCCCCCCTGCCAATATAACATGTTTTTTGACAATTTGTGAAAACACTTTAATTTTGTTTCAATGAGAAGTAGTTTAAATATTTGTGATTAATTGATTGTCCGAGGGCGGCAACTGCTAAGGCCATTAGTCCTGTGAGTGTAGAGCATGTTTTGTAGCGGGGTTGTTGGCTCTGATCTCCAACTGAATGGCGGGATCCACCATCCCCTTAAGTCCGCTTGTGGGGGTTGTCCCCAACAAGGTATCTCTGATCAGCGTGGCACCGCCCCAGCCAGGACAAGCTCTAATCTTCCGGCAAGTATGGCAGTACAGTGCACGTGAGTGTAAGTGTGTGCAAGTAAGGGGGCGGGGAAAGGACAAAGAATATTACGCGTGGTCCATAGCCCGTTTGTTAAGAGTACTGCTCCGGTATTCGCCTGGTGTTGATCGGAGAAACCCCGGAAAACAATCGATCAGAGCAGCCGGACGATAGAATTCTCCTCCAGACAGCAGCTGAATTCGACCTAACTATGTAGCTAGTGTCGAAAATCCTCGATCCCTAGAACTGCCCAGTCAAAGGCCCTGCAGGGACGTTAGTTGATGTCCTGAGTCACTTATTTGTAGCTTGAACCCACACTAGTTTAAGAAAACTCCCTTCAACACATTCTCGCGCTTAAAGAAGACTTAGCGTGAATGAGAACACAAACGTTTTTCAACTGAATTTGTGAGTGCTGGATGCCACACCACTAACAGCCGTGAACGCAGGAGAACGGAGCGCTGTAGCATGTGATGAGTGATTGGGCGGCATATGAAAGAGTCTGGGTGCAATGTCGTAACTGTGCACGAAAATTTATGAGAAATCGCGAGGATATTCTAGAGGTGGTTCACAGATCCACTGTTCCCATTTCTACAAATTGCCTTCAGGGGCGCATCCACAAGACCGACTGCTCTCCCCTTCGAGTCCACTCCGGAACGTCTGGGGACTAACATTTTTGGGTCAATATATCTGAGTATCACTACACCCGACGTTGTCAAAATTAAATAGAATTTCCCCACAATGATTGATTTTATTAATAGAGATCCAGCAAAATACATTAACGGCACTAACTGAAAATTTCAATATATTTTTGTTCCTAAAATGGCAATTATTCCAAATTGTTTGTTTGTACGTTCTTCATTAGTAATTTCTCTGAATCCTTCTCCAGAGCTCGTGCTCTCTCCATACTTCATTGTGCATTGTCCACGATCTGTAAGTTTGTAAATGCAGTCTTGACACCCTTCAATGCTTCTTCCACTGTTGGGGAACACTATCCCATTCTCCATAGGCTTTTATTCGTCTTATAACATACAAGATCCTTTCGGTAGCTGGATGGCGCAAGCGACTAATGCAACTGCTTTGAAATCGCTTTTCCGCGCGGCACGGAGGTAATCCTCTCAGGCTGTGAGCCTGTGGCAGTCGCTCGCTTCCTGTCGCCTACGTACAACTCAACGCGCTTTGCCCCTCGGAATATCAAATAACACCAAGATTAAAACCGAAGTAAGCAACCGCGCGTCGCCGCCGCCAGTGGCAGCCCACACAGGACACGGCCTCCGCAGTGAAACTGAGTGGCAGAAGGTCGTCAGTAAGATCCCCCTACCTTCACCTCCGGAGAGACTTCTTCGCGTATGACCCTTTACCCACGATTTTTTTTATCAAGATGCCTAGATTTAGAATTTGTGGCACTGAGGCGATACACATTTTTCCAGGAATTAATTTCCATTCTATTTCCTACGTTCATTGTAACAGAAACTTCTTACGCTTATTTGTAATGTAAGTGAAACGTGACCGGTAACTTAAGTTCACTATAACCGAGGGTTCACAATAACCTAAGTCGACTGTATATATGAATGCTGAAGGAGGAATTGGAGGTGAACGGAAGAACTCTGTCAAAGGCTGCCGAGAACCCGCTTTGCCCAAAAATTTCAGCAAGGATTGATCGACATGTAAACCCCAGTGCGCGGAGGTGGTATGCTAGGCTTTCTGGCCGCTATGTTACGGGTCGCCCGTAAGTATACAATTCTCCAAATTCAAGGCAATAACAGGAAACCCACTGAAAAGGCAAACTGGGGAATGTAGAAGTAAACGGCCTGCAACAACACAATCGTTAATTGCTTCCCACGCCATTAGCACCGGCCGACACCCGACGAGAATGCTCGTACGTTTCGGGCCAGACGATGTCATTGCGGCAGCACTCGCCCGGAGAAGGCGCCGGGCAGTGAGCGTGCTTCGGAAAGCCTTGGGAGCCTTTACCTCATCTGCCGACGCGCACACAAGAGGCTTGAGCCGAGTCGGAGCCCGAGCGGGAACAGGACACAGAGGCGAATGTAAAGCGATGAGGGACGACAGTTGAGGCGGGGTAATGCGACTTGAGGCGAGGTAATGCGAGTCGAGGCAATGCGAAGCGAGGCGACGCTCAGCGAGACGATTCAATTTGAAGCGAGGCAATTCAAAGGAAGGTGAAGCGACCTAACACGAAGCGGGGCGAATCAATGCGAGGTGAGGCAATGGGAAGAGAGGTGACGAGGCAAAGCGAAACAAGGGAATGCGAAAAGTGAAGCGATACATAGCTAGGTGATGCACAGCGTGGCAAATACGAAGCGCGGCGAGGCAATGCGAAGCGAAGTGATAAAATATGGGATGTGAGGCAATGCGAAGTGAAGCGAGGCAATGCGATGCCAGACAATACGAAGCGAAGCAACACGAAGCGAGGCAATGCGAAGGCAATGTGAGGCGAGGCAACGCGAAGCGAGGTGAAGCGCGGCGCGGCTCCGGGGACGCTCTCTTTGTTTGCGCTGCGGGTGTGGCTGGCTTGCGCTGCG